>JAODAL010085295.1:0-10637 GCA_025379985.1 Phyllomedusa bahiana
GGCAGCACCCAAATTTTTAAAGTATCACCCCCCTACCAAATTTAAAATTTAGGAGGGTTTTTTTTGTGTTGTAGACATGTTTATATGTGTTGTAATAGCGTACTCTTATTCCAAAAGGCGAAAAGGATTTTTTTGCCCCCCCTGAAAAACCCCTAAAATTTTTGGGGGGGGAAAACCGCGTCGGGAAAGCGGGGAAAAGGGTTTTTTTTTACACGTATTTTGTAAACCCCGGGTCTTCAAAAAGCGGGGGCCCCCCTTTATCGGGGCAAATTTACTCCACTGCGGATAGAAAACACTTTGCTGTATCATCTAGTAGTATGGTTTTTAAAAAGGGGGTTTAAAATTGTATTTTTTTTTAGATAGTCTAGTAAAAGTTATTTTTTTAACAGGGATTAAAATTTGAGTGAAAAAATTTTTTCAAATTTTTCTTTTTATATGAATTTGCAGTATTTGAAATATGGAAGTGACCTAAGGCTGAGGACGTTCAGCCCCCCCTCCCGATGGCTATAGAGCAGCACAGGGGGATTGGCCCGGGAGAATCTACACTTTTCGATATGGCTTTCCTTTTTCCTTCATGGGTTTTGTTTGCCCCGTGAAACACGTCTTACAATGGTGAAAATTCCTGTTCCCTTTAATAAATTGGAAGCCAATTGGGGGCTAAGTTATATAAAGTAAATTCAAAGAGAATAGACAACTTTCCTCCCCCAAAACAAAATCCCCCCAATAAAGGGAATTTGTGGCCCCCCACGAGCCCCCTGGATCCCACCATAAACTATTTTTCCCGTTGGTGATTACGGGTTATTAAAAAGGTAAAGGGGTTACGGCCTTTCCAAACCCCCAAAGTTATTTTAAAGTTCCCGGGGGCTTTCCAGAGGTACACTTTGGGCGCGCTTTTGCGCACGGGGGCCCAGGATACTTTTTTTGGGTAAATTTGTTGTCTGGGGGATCTTTTCCCACCATCTTTTTCCCCAAAAAAATTTTGAAAAAACAAACCTTTGTTGAGTGGTGTTGGAGTCGTGTTCTTTGTCCTGACTTGCTGTTTTTCCGGAAAACCCCCCTTACAATTTGGGGTAGCTTTGCAGGTCCAGCGTTTTTTATGGAGGGACTGCGGGGGAGATTTCCCCCCCGGCTCAATGGCCCCGGGCCCCAGGGCCCAAGCTCGGGTCCCCCTTTTCCGTACACCCCCAAAAGGTGAAAAAATTTCCCCCTTTAGGGCCACAAATTGAAATCCCTTCTCAAATTTGAGGGAAAAAAAACATGCATGCGGACGGGACAAAAAGGGTGCTTAGCAAAAATTAAAAAATTTTAAAAAATTTTAGCCCCGGAACCCGGGGGGCAGGATAGCCCTGGGGGCCTTGGAGGGGGAACGTTGGGCGGACATTTAATGGTGCGCCCTTATTCTAAAAGGGGGGACAACGGGAAAAATTATTCTGGGCTTTTGGGAAAGGGGGCCCCAAGGGGGGTTTACCAAAGGGGTGAAACCTGCGAAGTTACTTCTTCAACCGGCGGGCCCCCAAAGAGGGGGGTGAGCCCCTCATGCTTTTACCTAAAAACCCTGCGGGAAAACATTGAATGAGAAAAAGGGGCGGGGGAAAAAAACCCCCGTGGCTATGGGGGCCTTCCCCCTTGTAAGTAAAAAAAAAGTTTATTTAAAGACCAGTTCATTGGGGGACGGGTACAAAAAACCCTTTACGGGAAAAATTTGGGCGGAAAACCCCAAGACGGCTGACTTGTTTTTTTTACAGGCCAAATTTACCCGGGTTTGTAGAGAGGGAAAGGGGAAACCCCATCCCCGTAGTGGTAAAGGTGTGAGTAGTCCCCAAGGGCAAGCAAAAAGAAAGAGGGACCGAAGTCTTTAAAGATGGGGCCCAGGTTTTAAACGACAGAGTTGAGGGGGAACTTAAAGTTGGGGTGTTCAGATAAAGGGCCCAAAAAACGGCCACAAGCCCCCAAAGAAGGGGACTTCGGCTTCCCACAGCCCCCCTTTTTCAGATCATCCACAGGGGGGTCCTCCCGCAAGGGTGTGCGGGGTTTATGGGGGCCCCCTGCTGGGCTTGTAACGAAAGGGCCCAATCGCCGAGGTGTCGTGAAGTTTAAGGGCAGGGGGGGGGGTTTTAAAACACCAACCGCCGGGCAGTAGCTGGCGTTGTGGGGGCAAAGAAAAAAACCCCAAGACAGGAGTACGTTTTTTTATCCCCAGTAGCCCCTTTTAGGGAAAAGCAGGCTAGAAGGCAAAAAAGGTCACTGCTATTGATACTGGGCCCGGGTTTCCCCTGATCCCCCTTGGGGGTTTTTGAAAACCATTCGGGCAAAAATGATGGAGCCAGTAAAGGCAGCTTTCATTACCCTACGGGGCCAAAACAATGGGAGCTGGTTTGTAAAAAGGGATATTTTTGGAAATTGCAGGCCCAAAACTTTTTTGGAAAAGGGAAAATTGGAAAAAGGGGAGTTGTGCGGGTTGGACCCCCCAAACCCGGGGGATGGAATTGACCCCGGGGAATAAAACCTTTCCCTTCGAGACCGGGGATCACCCCTCTAGGGCCAAAGGGGGGCCAAAAATATTGGCGGGTGCCCCCACCCCCGGCCCCTCAAAAGGCCCTACGACAGTTTGGTAGGTGCTGCAGCCCTGCAAAGAGCCCCAACACCGGTAAAACCCATTGGGCCCCGGAAGGGCAGCGAGAGCCCCGTTCAAGACCCCGCAAGACCAAAAAAAATTGATGCGGGTTGGGAACCAGAGGAATTTGGGAATGGGCGGGAAAGTCTTGGTTGAACCAGTCTCACGGGGAAGAGTAAACAGAACCCGCCCCACTGGAAGCTGGGCCCTTGCCATGGGGAGAGGGGATGTGTCCCCCGTGAGATCCCCTTAAATCTTGGACAGCATTTTGGGGACCATTCCGGCAAATACCAAACCCGAAGGGTCCTTTTTCCCTGGAGAAGAATCTCCTGGCAAAGGGGACGTCACGCTAGGGGCCCGACAAGAGGTGGGCCCTGGCCCAAATGCAGGGGGGGCGCCAGGGGGCGGGGCCCCCGAGGCGGAAGGGGGAAGGGGACGAGTGTTTTAGGGGCTCAGGGGGGAAATTGACCCGGGAACCCTGACCCCGGGAAAACCAACAGCTGCGGGAAAAAGAACCCCTGGGGAATTCCAGGAGGGGGTTCTCGAGACATTTTTGAAAAATTTTTGGGTGTGTTCTTTCTACCATGGGCCCTAAAACCCCCCAAAAGGCGTTTCCCCCGCCCATCAGAGAACGGTCCCGACAAATCCCGCCCAAAATGTCCCGGGAAAAGTGAAAGAAAATGGGGCCCAGCATGCTGGAGGAAAACGGGGGGGTTTTTAAAGAGAGTTAAAAGCCCCTGGGCCCCCCCAGTTTTTTTTGGTGCGAAAAAAAAAAGGGGAAACCCTCGGGTTTCTGCGTAGCAAAGGAAGCTAAATGCCCAGACCTTTCGTGACCCCTCCCCCCCTTCCGCGGATTAAAGATTTCGCGGTCCCCCTTACCCATGCAAAGTTTTTTTTTCGCCCCTTTGGGAACAGGCATCGGATACTGGCAGGTCCCAAAAATTTTGGGGGGCATGAAGGATAGGGAAAAAAGACAGCTTTCTTCTGTTTTTGGGGCTTTTCGAGTTCAATCGGATCCCCTTTTGGGTTTTTTTCCAACCCCCCAGGGGAACCCCAAGGGGCCCTGATGGAACCCCTGCCCTAGGGGTTCTTAATTTTGGGGTCGGGTGGACTCCCGGGAAACGATGTGGTGGGGGCCCGGGGAATTCTTTTAAACCCAACCTCTTCGAAACTGCGGCGGGTTCTGGAACAAAATACGGGGACCAGGGGTTTTAAAAGATCAAGCCAAAAAAATTTCCAGCTTTTTCCCAAAGCACCCGAAATTTAATTGGGGCTGGGGTCACTTCTAAAAGGGGTTAAGGCCGGCCCCATAAGGGGAGGCACCCAAAAAATGCCTGGGCCTTTGTACACTACGGGAGGTGGGGGCCCAATTCCGGGGACGGCCTGGGTATTCCCAAAAGGTTTAACCCCCCTTTTTCGCTCATCGCCGGGCCCCTTAAATATTACTTAGGGATCCCTGCGGGGGGTCCAAAGAATCGCCCCTATGGGGGGGGACCTTGGGGCGAAAGAGGCTTTTGAAGCGGGGAAAGGGGCCCGGGGGCCCCAGTGCCCCATTTTGGCCAAATTGGGGGTTTCGACACCCCCTTTTTGTTGTAAAATGACGGTAGTTACAGGGTTTGGGGGGCTGTGCTGCCCCCAAGCCCGGGAAGGGGGGCGGGGAGAGAGAAAATTTGCCTATGCAGCCCGGCCCTTGGGGAGTCAAAGCGCAACCCTGCAATTATAGCCCCTTTTTAATTTGGGAACTTTTACCCCTGGTGGGGGCCCAAATGACTGAAAGTTTCGCAGAGTGGTGCCAGGGTAAATGTATGCTGAAAAAACCCTTTGGGCGCATTTGGAGAATGCTAAGTTTGGGAAAGCCCTCGAGCAGAGATGGGGTGGCCGCCCTTCAAAATACCAATTTGCATTTTTTTCCGGCCCGGGGAGGGAAAAGGGGGAAATCCCAACCCCCTCTTTCGGGTCCCAGGTCAGACTCCCAATCCCTGAAAGCTTTGGTGGGGAAATTTAAAGGGCACAAAAAAAGGGCCCAAATTTTACCCTTTTTTCCCGCGATCCCAGGACGGGGGCCACCTCAAGGGGGTTTGGGCGTTTGGGATCCCCGTTGGTGTTAAAAAGGGACAGGGGGCTGATTGGCAGAGGGTGGGGGTTTTTGCCCAGATGAACGAAAAGTGAAGGGGTGGGTGGGTTTCTCGGGCTGGCCCGCCCAAGAGGAGCAAACCCAGCTAAACCCCAGGAGGGGAAAAAGCTGTGAGGCGTGGATAACTGAGTGTTTCCCAGGGTCTTCCGGGTTGCCAAAACCAACTATTTAAACAATCGGGTTGCAGAAACAGACAACAGTTTGTTTTACCCATGTCTTTAAAGGGCCAGAGGCTGCTGGGGGAAGCCCATGAGAAGGCGCCCATTTTGGGGGGTTAAAACAAAACCTAAAAAAATTTGGTTTCTAAGGGACTGGTGAAACTGCCCTGACTTTTTTTTTTTCAGGGTTTGTCAAAAGCTTTGCCTAAAGTGTGGAAACCTGGGGGGTTAAGTAAGACCCAATTGAACAGGGGCTCCCGTTCGACCACCGGGGAAACATCTCCCCGGGAGTTTCCTGATGATTGAAGGGTGAAAGTTTTGGGTTTACTCGGGCCTCGGGATTGTACTGTTTGGCCCCATGACAGCCCTTTTTTAAACAAATAGGGGCCGTGGCGTACCCACTAGGGACCCAGCCCTGCAGATTCTGCTGCTGAGGTGGTCTGCAACCCTTTTTTAACGGGTTGTTTGGGGGGCCCACAGAGGATACATTCCCACAAGGGGGGGTGTTTCCAAGGGGGGTATAATGAGGGTAAAATGTACCAGTTTTTAGGGATTGAGCGTTCCCGGGCTACTCCGGATATCCGCGGGGAAAACGGGCCCTTTTGAAACGGTTTTAAAACCCCACCCTTATCCAGATGTGCGGACTTTTGAGGACAGCCAGAAGGCTAGGTGGCCTGAGTACCCGCCTGAGCTGATTGGGCCTATTTAAAAATTGGGTTGGGACAGTCCACGGGCTAGTCCCCACACATGCTGATGTTTTGGGGGGAACCGGGGGCGAGAGATTTAGGGGTTTCACATTTCCCCGTCCGAAAAGCAACCCCCCCCGACCAGGGTTAAACCACGGGTGGGCCCAGGAACACCGCCCCTGACTGCCGGGCGGGGCACAAGGTTTTTTGGGAAACGTTTTAAACAAATGGTGCAAACCTAACCCTGGCCTTGAGAAAGACATTTTTTTCCCCCGGGGATGGGTCATGGTAGGATAAGAGGCCATTTTGGGAAGTAGGAAAGGGAGGGGGGGAGGTGGTTCCCTTTTTGTGGGCCCAAGAAAGGGTTTGGGCCCTGCCATTCCGTCCCACGAGGTAGAAACCGATAGGGGGCAGGGGGGGTCAAAGAAAACTGGGACAGAAAAATATTTAGGCGCTGGGGATTTTTAAGTGCCCTGAAACTTCGCCCAAAAATAAAACCCTTCCAGGGGCCTTTCCCTTTTTAAAGAATGGTGGGCTTTTCCCCTTTCCGGTGTCAATGAGGGTTTCCCGCCCCTTTTGACAAACTTGCCACCCCGGGAGTTAAATGGAGGGAGCCAACAATTCCTTCCCTAGGGGGGGGGTGCCCCCGAAAACCCATTTGTCCCCCCCTAGGAAGCCCAAACCAACCTAGTGTACCCCCCCCGCGTAATTTCCAAAAACGAGATTGTGTGGGGGGGGTTTTCGGGGCCAACTTCCCAGTGGGGTGGTTTTGTGGGGTTGTGGGCCCCGCCTCCTTGTTTTTTCTTAATAAAACCCCCTGCATGACAGTTGTAAAATTTTTTCTTTGTTTCTACTGTTTGGGACAAGATGGGGGGCTATGTCCGGGTTTCCCGTATATGCTAAAGAGGGAAATGGTAAACTTTAAAAAACTTTGAGACTCAGGTTACATATTTTTATCAAAAAGATGTTTTAAACTGCCCCGACTTTCAACGTGATCTCAAAAACGGGCATTTCCTTAATCTTTTCCCCTCAACGAGCCAATAAAGGCCTCCCCTGGGGCAAAACCCACCTCCATTATTCAGAGAAAAAAAAAAAAAAAAATAAATAAATAAAAAAAAAAAAAAATAAAAAACCCCAACCCGCAAACTGCCCTTTTTGACAGCCCTTTAGAGTGGGCGGGGACAAAACCAAAAAAGGAAGCACCCTTTCCTTTTCCATTAGGTTAAAATCAAAGTACACCAAGTTAAAGTTGTTTCTGACACAAAAACATTTCTGAAAAAAAATACAAACCTGGGCCATGGGGGGCTGCGGCCAATGTAATTAACAGTACAACACAGACCCCCGCCCGGAATTTCGCAAAAAGGGGGAAAACACTTCGTGGGGAAAACCCTAAAAGGGATTTATGTATTATCATCATGAAAAAATTGAGCCTCGGGGGGGGGGGCCATATTTTGATCAAAAGAGTTAAGCTGCCCCACCCTTTCAACGTGATCTCAAAATCGGGCATCCTACCTATCTTTACCTTCAATCGAGCCAATCAGGCCTCCCCTGGTCAAAAGCCTATTATTCAGAGAGAAAAATAAAAAAAACCCCAACTCAAAACTGCCCCCTTTTTGCAGCCGTGAGGTGGGCGGGGACGAAACACAAAATGAAGTACCCCCCTTCCCTTTTCCATCTAGGTTTTAAAATCAATGTACACCATATAAATAGTTTTTTGCACACAAAAACAATTTGAAAAAACGTTGCAACCTGGGGCCACGGCAGGGTGCGGAACATTAAATTATACTTACACACACAGACCGCCGCCAGCGCCATTTCGCAAAAAGGGAAATACACACGTAAAATTCCCAAAGAAGATTTTCTATCTTCTAATGAAAAAATTGGACTCGGGGTTCACATTTTTTGTCAAAAGATGTTTAAGCTGCCCACGACTTTCAACGTGACTCAAAAATCGGGAAGCCCCTATCCACTTTACCCTCTAACAGATGCCACCATAAAGGGAATTCTGTGGGCCTTTGCTTTTATAGCAAAACTTAGTGGAATTCCTGGCAGAGAAGAACAAGTCTCCCAATGAGAAGACAATCTCTTGCCCCTGAGGAAACATGACGCGAAAAATGGATTCAAGTGGAGGATCTCCAATAAAGGAAGACCTTCGCACCAGAAACCTGGTCCTGGCAAAGATGATCCCAGGAGGGGGACCTGTTAGAAAGGATTTCAAGGCCTCTCTCTTGGGGGAAAAACCCACCGTCCTCCAAGAAAGGGGTTTAAGGCTTGATGGTCCCATTTAAAGTTCTGTAAAAGTCCGTATGGACACACAACAACATTTTTCATACACAGGAACGGGTCCCTCATCCTTAAAAAGAAGCTTCTCAGACTTCTCCTTTTGGAAAGCTCTGCATCTCCCCCACCATAATATCCCTGGAATGGAAAACTTGGCAGCGATGAGCAGAGGCACAACCTATGGGCGGTGGTTTTCTCAAAAAAGACTCTTCGCCCAAATTCCCCAAATTGAAAAACTCCAGTAGAAGACTTTTGGGGCAACAAAACAAAAGTGTTCTTTTCCCTGTACAATGGGGGTAGTGGGACAGCCCCTTTTGTTTTCTAAGTAAATCCCGCATGACGTTGTAAAAGTTTTTTGTATTCTACAGTTTGGGAAAGATGGCCTATGTCCATTTTCCAGTATATGAAATGAGGGAAAGGGTTAAGACGGCACATGTAGCAGCCTTTTGAGAAGCGTGAATTTTGAGGAGAACAGACAGACAGTTGAGCTAAAGGACCCAGGTTCACAGTGTTCCGGGACGAGGAGAGGCCTGTCCCATACGACCCATAAGAGGGAGAAGGGGAACTCCCGGATAAGAAGGACAAGTTCCAAGTAGAGAGAATGTTGAGGGACCCTCCCCTTCCCTCCCTCTGCACCGAGGACAGGATTGCCGGGGATCTTAAGGTACCCTCAGCGGATGCGTGCCCGCCAACTTCAGGACTGTGAGAAGGGCCCGAAAAATTGTTTGTTTAAATTTGGCTCAGTTACACCAAAAGGAGGGTTTCCCAAAATATACCTCCTTTCAGGACTTGAGATTTTTCTAGTGCAACATTCTACTTTGAAATGTTCATCTGTTAGGCAAAGTTTTTGTCATGTGTGTTGGGGGAAAGTGGGAAATCATTTAGGTGTAAGGCGTGCTCACCGGTCCCGGACTGCCACCAACCAAATTATCCCCTTGGGGATTAGGTATTAAGAAGGAAGGGGTTTTCGGCCCTTTCCGAACCCCAATTTGGGAAAATTCCGGGGACCCGAGAGTACACTTTGGGGCGCGCGTGCATACAGGGGCCCCCGGGAAAATTTTTGTAAATTTTTTGGGCTGGGGGATCTGTTCCCATCTTGTTCGAGAAAAATTCAGTAAAACAAACCATTGTTGAGCTGCTGTTGGAGTCGTGTTCTTTGTCCGTGACTTCGCTGTATTCCGGAAAACCTGCCCTCGGTACTCGGCTTGCACAAGTAACCTCTGGTGGTGGACGCCATGTCTCTGAAATGCGATTTTCCGCTGACTTACATTTTCCCTCCACTTGCCATGGTCCAGGGAGTCTTGACCAAAGCAGCCCTGGATCAAGCAGATCTAATTGTGATAATCCCATTCTGGCCCAAAAGAGCTTGCTTTTTGCAAGTAAAGGGAATTACTGGGTTCTCCCAATAAGGCACGAGCTGGTGTCACAGGGCGTCCAGAAGTGACACAACCTGAAGAGTCTCACATGTACAGCTTGAAAGCTATCCGGACACTATTAACATCCCCAGGTTTGGAATCTTAGTCTCTTCTGGTACAAAATGGTGCTACCAAACATCCACAAGTCCGTCTGAATGTTGGGTTCCCTGCCCAAGTGGGTGTGACCGTGCATTCTAGGGTGCCAACTCCATAGCTCAGTAGAGCTAGAGGTCGACTCTTCACTGCAGAGGACTCAAGGTCTTTCAGACAGACTGATAGAGAACCTTAGTCCCTCCAGAGGCTCCGCAACTAATAGAACATATGCAAGAATAAAAACTATATTCTTGGCCTGGTGCTCTCCAAAAGGATTTTCTCACACACCTCCTTCTATGACAACTCTACTTGATTTCCTTCAGCAAGAGTTTGGCAGAGATCGAAGCCCTTTAATGCTGAGGGTACAGGCAGCGGCTTTGGCTGCCTCCTTCGGAGTCATCCCTTAGTGAAGAGGTTCTTCAAAGCAACATCCAGGCTTAGATCTAGGATCATGCACCTGGTGTCAGCATTGGACCTACCCTTGGTCCTAAGGTAACTGTGTGAGTGTCCTTGTAAGCCCTTGCAGGAATCTTCCTTCCAATATTTATCCTGGAAGACCGCCTTTCTCTTGGCCATCACTCGTTGATCGCATTGGCGACCTACAGGCTTAGGATCAGCCGATCCCTACAGTGTATTCCTCCAAGACAAAGTGAGCCTTAGTTTTCTTCCAGACTTCAGTTAAATCCCTGCACAGACCAACATCAATCAGAGCAATAGTCTTCCAGTTGTTGAAGAGTCTTATACTCCACAAGAGGATCTTGTCAACTCCACATGAAGAGAAGCCCAAGTATATATCTAGAAAGGACAGCCTCTTTCAGAAAAGAGGAAGACTTGCTTATCTCCTTCACTGGAGCAAAGAAGGGAGCAAAAGCTTCCAAGTCCACCATCCTGGATCAGAGACATGATGGCCTATGCCTACACGTCTGAAGATTTGGATGTATCTACCTTCCTTGGAGCCCATAGTACAAGGTTCTTTCAACTTCTACAGGTACAACTCTGGTTTCTATAGACCAGATGTGCTCTGCAGCCTCTTGGTCGTCTCCTAATACCTTCATTCTACACCATTGGTCTGCAAACTGTGGTTCTCCAGCTGTTGGGAAACTAAAACTCCCATCATGCCTTTATATAATCTATACCAGTGGGCATGATGGGAGTTGTAGTTTCCCAACAATTGTTCTACACAATAACTCAAAGCTGCTCAAATGACGCCCCCTTTTAGGATTTATTTGGGGCCCCCTTTGAGTGTCCCCCCCTTTT
>JAODAL010085296.1:0-10637 GCA_025379985.1 Phyllomedusa bahiana
GACTTTGACTTGCTTTCGGTGGCGGCCAAAGGTGCAGGAGGTCCCGAATCGTAGTCCAAAGAAACTTTGTCTTTGGGGCAGGCAGAAGTCAGGGCGGGGCAATGGTTCGGGGTTTCGAGAACAGGCAGGAAGGTCAGGGCAGGGGGGCGAGGTTCGGATTCAGGAAACGTAGAAAAAGGGTTTTTGGTACAGGAGGGCGACAATATTTTTCGGGAAAAGGGCTTTTCCTTTATGGCTCGGGGCAACATTGATCCAGGGGAAAAAAGCCCAAGGGGGGGCGGGGGGGCCCCCTTTTTTTGGGGAAAGGCTTTCAGGAAAACCAACCAATTATTGGGAGGGGGCCTTTAAAATTTTTAGGGAAAACTTTCCGGGGGGCCCGCGCGCGCCCCTGGGGGAAACCAAAAAAACCCGCACCCGGGCCCGGGGCGGGGACGATGGGGGGCGGGACGGGGAACGCGGCCGGGTAATTTCCAGCAGGGGCGGACCCCCGGCTCGTCCCGGAACCCAGGGGGCAGCACCCCCGAACCGGCAGGCGCCCGGGAGGGGGCCACGGGGGGGCGCCCGGGGCCCCGCGGGCCGGGAAGGGGGTTGGGTTTCGCCGTTTAAAAATTTGAAAAATGATTTTTTTGAACTTTTAAAAATTTTTTAAATTATTTATTACTTTTGTTTTAACTTTTTTTTATTTACATTTGGGTTCCCCCTGGGGGTATTTTTCCATTAGGGGACCGATAGCTTGTCCCCCTCCTGCATTATTTATATAAGCCAAAAGGGGTGTACAAAGTTGGCGCTATTATGACTTCCAGAAAGTCATGGGGAATTTGTAGGATAAACACCCCAAAAAAACCCTTTCCCAATCACCGCAGCGTCTAAAGCGGGAAATTTCAAGGGGCCAGGGGGTCTCTGCTATTTTTTTAAACAACGGGAAAACCTCCCAAACTATGGATCGGGCTCAGCAAAGTGCCCCCGTTTCATAAACTCTCAAACAGGGTTTGAATTGGACAAATTTAGTAGGGGGACACCTTGGGGGGGAAAATTTTTAAAATTCCCTGGCAGGAAAACATTGAAAAAGGAGGCTTGGAGGGGCTAAATTTTACCTTTGGGGGGGGGGCGCTATGTGCCTTGGGGGAATTTTCCCCGGGGGGCGTTTTGGATCTTTTTTTTGATCCGTTTTGGACCCAAAAAAAAAGCACCCAAAAATTTTGCTGCAAAATTTTGCACCCAAAATGACCCAAATGCATTCAAAAGGGCGGGGGGGTTTTTGGATGCTTTTTCCGGGGGGGGGGGGGGGGGCAGCGGAGCCCCACCTTTTTTTTTTTTAAATATTGCGTCTGCTGCATAAATGAATAAACTCCTAAAACCCGGGGATGGGGGGGTTTTTTACATTAAAAGGGGCCATTTTAATCACCTTCACATTTCAATGTTGGTTTGGGGGTTCCTTTTTAAGGGGGGAAATTTAATCGGATCCAAACACGAAAATCAAAAAAAGGGAAACCCAAGCCCCGGATCCAACACGCTGTGTGAACATACTCTTCCCTTTTGGGCACAAAAAAAAATTGCCCCCAGAAAACTTAGTTGGCCCATGATTTTTGGAAACTCTTGATACGCAAGGGGTTAAAAAAAAATTTTAAATTGTAGTTTATTTTCACATTAAAGCAGAGTTTTAAAAAATTTGGACTGGAATTTAAAACTTTCAAAAACGGGGCGGAACTTGCAAGGGGGGCCTAGACAGGCAATTTCATGGGGGCCCAATGCTTTAAACTGGAAAATAGTTTAAATTTTAAAAAAGGGGTTTTCTCACTACATTGTTTCATTTTCCCCCTCATTCCGGGGTTTTTTTTGGTTTCATTTTAAATTTCCCAGGAGCGGGTTTAGTGGTTTCCTCTAGGCTGCATTTTGAAGCCAGGTCTGTAGCTATAGAAAACCAAAGTGCAGGCACCCTTTTATGAAAGATTGAACAGGTCTGTAGTTATGCGACTGAGGGGCTAAAGCAGCCCATAAAAGGGGGAAATTTTCTGGGAATAGGTAGGACACGGGTTAATATATACATATTCCAAAGGGGACTTTTTTTTGGGGAAAAGCTTTTAAAAGGGGGTTTTTGAAAAAAAAACGAAGTGATTTCCCACCTAACGGCTTTAACCCCGTTCTAAAGCTTGGGGAAAAGGGGCGTTGTGTTTCTGTGTTTAAAAAAACAAGTACCCCCTTGGGGACCTCATCGCTCCACCTCCATGCAGTTTCCCGAGGCGGGAATGTCCCCTGTATTTGGGTTTTAAACCTTGTTTGACTAATCCAAGGGGAAATAATGTATAGTGCAAAACTCTATGGTTTTGTTGTTCCCTTTATCTGCTCGGGAAAAGAAAAAGAAAATTTCCCAAAGGCGGCACGTTCTTTTTGTTCGTTCAGGGACTGTTTTGGAGGGGGGGGGGGGCTGGCCGGGGGTTTCCAAGGGGGGGCGCCCTGCATGTTTACTCAAAAAAAATTAATTAAAAACCCAGGGGGATTCTTTTATAAAAAACAACACAGGCTCTTTTCCCCACCCTTCAAAGCCCCGTTCTTGTGCCCGCCATAAGATAAGAAGTGCAAGCAACGCAAGTGAGGCCAACCCAGCTCCTGCCCAGTTCCTGGTCGAAAGCTAAGTAAACAGTCGGGGAATAAGGGAAATCTTAGTCAGGCTGGTAGCTCTCACAGGTTCACTTTTTATAAAAACCCCTATAAATTTGAAAAGGGATTAAATTTCCCTTTTTTTGGGGGATCCCAAAGTCAACATTAGATCGGGCAAAACCCCCTTTAAAAAAAACAAGCAAAACCCCTTTTACGAGGGGGAACACCTTTTAAAAGGTCCCTAAACTTTTAGCACATTGGAAGGGTCAATATATCCTAAGGGTGCCAAGTTAAATTTGGATGCTGCCGAAAATTTGCATGCCCAAAGTGCTGGGGGAACCTATGCCAAAAAAAGGGCACATGTTCTAACCCAAAATTTGGGGGGGCAGTAGAAAAGCTAGGATAACAAATGTTGTTGTTTTTTGGGTTTTTCCCATGGCTGAACTTTTTTTTAAAAATTTTTTAATGAACGCTCAAAATAGAAAGTCAAAATTTAAGACGACCCAAATCATTAAGGGTAAGCAAAAAAACCGTTACTCCCGGCCCTGTCAAATTTCGTTTAAAAAACCCAAACCCAAACTCAACCCTTGGCAGTGGTCGGGTACAGAACTCATTCTTAAAACCCATCTGCCTTTGTTCTGCTGAGACTGTGAACTTGTCAAGCGCTGCCCCTGGCACAATTTAAGCCAATTTCCAAAAATCCTCTGAGATCAGCCTTAATAAGAGCATAAAGCGATCAATAGGCGCCGTGGGTTTTTTCCTGGTTTTTATTTTGTGGGGCGGATAGCAAGAATTTCCCAAATTTGGGAAAACACTGGTTTTGAACCCCAAAAACGAGTTTAAATGGTTTTATAACAAATCCCCAAGTGGGAAATGCCCCTTTTGTAGAAAATTCCTCTTTTTCTGCCAGCCAAAGGGGGCTGTTGGTGGGAACCCCTTTCTTTTTATCCCCCACATGGTTTTCCCACGTTTTTTGCCAAAAATGATTTATGATGCAAAAATTTGGGGGTCACCCAAGAAGGCTTTTATTATTTTCTTTTTCAGGGTTTTTTTTTGTAAGTTAAAGTACTGCTCACCAAAATTTGCTGGCAATGGGTTATTTTTTTAATTCTAATGCAAGTTTCTAAGATTTTTTTTTTTTTTCATAGCCGACTGCTGTTAAAGGGGGCTCTGACTTAAAAGCTAACTGCCGGGGTTTTAAAGGGGTCCCAAATATAAAATACCAGACTGCTGTTATAGGAGGGTCCAGACTTTCCCGCTAAAACTGCGGGTTTTAGGGGGCCCCCAACTATACAGCAATTTCGTTATTGGGGGCCCCAGACAAAACAACCAAATGCTGTTATAGGGGGGTCCAGACCCATACAAAAAAATGCTGTTAAGGGGGCTTAGACTAAAAGCCAACTGCTTTTATAGGGGGCTCCAGAGTAAAACAGCCAGGCTGCTGTTATAGGGGGGGTCCAGACTACACCCCAGACTCAAATTGGGGGCTCCAGAATACACAGCCCCAAATGCGGGTTTTAAAAAAAGGGTCCAAGGGCAAAACCCCGCCAGACCGCTCAAAAAAGGGGGGGTCCAGACCCACAACCCGCCCCCCCAAAAGTTTATAGGGGGCTCCCGGCTTCACAAACCAGACTGGTTTTTAGGGGGGTCCAACTATACAGGGCCCGACCCGCTGTTTTTTGGGGGGTCCCGCTATTTCAGCCAGGGGCTGCTGTTTTAAAAGGGGGGGAAAACTATTAAAAGCCCGGGCTGCTGTTATAGGGGGCCCCGACTATAAAAGCCAGGGCTTCTGTTAAAAGGGGGCTCCCGGGTACACAGCCAGGGCCTTTCGTTATAGGGGGGCCCCCGGACTACAAAAACCAGAAGCCTTTTATAGGGGGGTCCAACTATACACCCCGACTGCTGTTATAAAAGAAACCCCGCTAACACCCGACTTTTCTGTTAAAAGGGGGCTCCGGGTACACAGCCCGAATGTGTTATAGGGGGCTCCCAAATACACAGCCAGACTGCTGGGTTTTAGGGGGCTCCAGACTATACGCCAGACTTTTCTGTTTTTAGGGGGCTCCAGACCCCATTTCCCAAACCCGACTGCCCGTTTTGAGGGATTTTCCCGGGCACACAGCCAACTGGTGTTTTAGGGGGTTTTCCCGGGGCTACCCGCCAGACGGGTCAAATTTTGGGGGGCCCCCGACTACACAGCCAGACTGCTGTTTTTATAGGTGGGGTCCAGGGGCCCCACACAGCCAGATGCTGTTTATAGGGGGCTCCAGATACACAGGGCCCGATGGCCCGTTATTGGGGGCCCCGGGCTACCCCAAAACCCGATGCGGGTTTTTGGGGGGTCCGGGGTACACAGCCCCGACTGCTGTTATAAAGGGGGCCCCCCCAGACTACACAGCCCCACTGCTGTTATAGGGGGGTCCAGACTACAAAGCCAGAATGCCTTTTTATAGGGGGGTTAAAACTATACAGCCAGATGCTGTTATAGGGGGGTCCAGGGCTATAAACCAACTGTTGTTATAGGGGTTTCCCCCCAAAACAGCCCAGACGCTGTTATAGGGGGGTCCCGAGTACTCAGCCCAATGCTCAAAATAGGGGGCTCCAGACTACACAGCCAGACTGCTGTTATAGGGGGCTCCAGACTTTCACAGCCAGACTGTGTTTTTAGGGGGGTCCAGCTAAAACAACCTCTGCCCGGGTTTTAGGGGGGTTTCCCGGGCTACACACCAGACTTTTTTTTCCCCGGTTTTAGGGGATTTTCCCGACTACCACCCGCCAGACTTGGCCCCCGTTAAAAAGGGCTCCAGACTATACAACCCAAATGCTCTTTTAGGGGGGTCCAGACTACACAACCAGGGGCGCCCGTTATAGGGGGCGCCAAGGGCTAACACGCCAGATGCTGTTATAGGGGGGCCCCCCGGTTTCACAGCCCAAATGCGCTATTGGGGGGTCCAAATATACAACCAAGGGTGTGTTATAGGGGCCCCAGACTATACACCCCGACTTTTTGTTATTTGGGCTCCAGACTATACACCCAGACTGCTGTTATATAGGCTCCCCGACTAAAACGGGCCCGAATGTGTTAAAAGGGGGCCCCAACTATACAAACCCCGATGCTCCCTATAGGGGGCTCCCCGACTATAAACCAAAAACCCGCTGTTAAATGAGGCTCCAGCAAAACAGCCAGACTTTCTGTTATTTGGGGGCTCCCGACTATACAGCCCCGACTGCTGTTATAGGGGGCTCCAAACTATACAGCCCGATGCTGTTATTGGGGGGGGTCCGAATGTACATCAACTGCTGTTTTAGGGGGGGTCCAACTTTCTGTTCTAGGGGGGTCCAACTAAACAGCCAGACTTCTTTTATTGGAGGATTTCCGATATAAACCCAAATGCTGTTATAGGGGGGTCCAGACTATAAAATTTAGAAAATTCTGTTATAGGAGGATCCAACTCCCCCAAAACCAGACCTGTTAAAAGGGGGCTTTCCCGACTATAAAGCCGACTTCTGTTTTAGGTGGGCCAGGGCTCCCACCCCCTGGTGGGGGGTTTTAGTTTTGGGGGGTCCAATTTTACATCCAGACTGCTGGGTTTGGGGGTCCAGGGCTGCTGTTCTAGGGGCTCCAGGGCTATACAGGCCCAAATTTTTATTATAGGAGGTCCAGACCCATACACCCAGACTGCTGTTATAAAGGGGGGTCCGACTATAAATTCCAGACTTCTGTTATGGGGGTCCCGGGCCCACAAACCGAAATGTGGGTTTTAAGGGGGGGTCCAGATATAAAAGGGGAAATTCTGTTATAGGAGGGTCCAGACTTTCCCCAAACCCAAATGCTGTTTTAGGGGCTCCCGGGCTACACAAACCCCGGGGTGCTCCCTAAAAGGGGGGTCCAGACACAAAAGCCAGTATACTGTTATTGGGGGCCCAGACTACACAGCCGAAATGCTGTTTAGGGGGGTCCCGGGCTACACGCCAAAACGTGTTTAAAAGGGGGCTCCAAAACTGACACAGACTTTCTGTTATTGGGGGCTCCAGACTATTCGCCCCAAATGCTGTTATAGGGGGCCCCCAGACTACACTTTTCCCGACTGCCTTTAGGGGGCTCCGGACTACACAACCAGATGCTGTTATAGGGGGGTCCGGGCTATAACCCAGAAACCCTTGCTGTTATAGGAAAGATTTCCCGGGTACACACCCAGAATGCTGTTTTAGGGGGGGTCCAGACACACAGCCAAATGCTGTTATAGGGGGTTTCCCGACCCAAACCCAACTGGGTGTTATAGGGGGCTCCAACTTTTCAAAACCCGATTCTTTTTAAGGGGACTCCAGGGCTATAAAAACCAGAATCTGTATAGGGGGCTCCAGACATTTCAGCCCAATGCTGTTATTAGGGGGCTTCAACTTTACACTAGATTGCTGTTATAGGGGCTCCAGACTATTTCGCCAACTGCTGTTATAAGGGGGTCCAACTACACAGGGCCCAAAATGCTTTATAGGGGGATCCCGCTAAAACCCGCCAGACGCCATATAGGGGCTCCCGACTATACAAAACCCGACTGCTGTTTTAAAAGGGGGCCCCCGGGAAATTTCAAAAGCCAAATTTCTGGTTTTTTTTAAAGGGGGGGCCCCGACTACACAGCCACACTGCTGTTATAGGGGGTCCAAAATACCAGCCCCGAATGCTGTTATAAGGGGGGCCCGACCATACAGCCAACTGTGGTTTTTAGGGGGCTCCAACTAAAAACAAACCAGACTGTTTTATAAAGGAGGCTCCAGACTACAAGCCCGACTGCTTTTATAGGGGGTCCAGGTACAACAGCCAACCCCCTTCATATAGGGGGGGGTCCCAACACACAGCAAACTGCTGTTTTAGGGGGGCCCAAAAATACACAGCCAGAAATGCTGTTTTAGTGGGGAAAAACCGATACACAGCCCTTTGTTTTTTTATAGGGGGCTCCAGACTACACAGCCAGCTGCTGTTATTTGGGGGATCCAGACTACCAAGCCAGAATTTTGTTAAGGGGGTTTCCCGACTATACAACCAGACTGCTATAAAAGGGGGGTCCCGACTACACCGCCAAAACTGCTGTTATAGGGGGCCCCGACTAACAGCCGGAAGCTGTTGAAGGGGGGTTCCAGACTACACAACCAGACTCTGTTATAGGGGGCCCCCACTACAAAAGCCCCGGAAAAGCTGTTATAGGGGCTCCAGACTACACAGCCCAACTGCTGTTTTAGGGGGGTCCGGGCTATAAACCAAATGCTGTTATAGGGGGGCTCCAACTAAAAACCCCCAGACTGCTGTTATATGAGGGGTCCAGACTATAAAACCCCAAATGCTGTTATTTTTGAGGCTCCAGACTACACCGGGCCCCCCTGCCGTTTTTTGGGGGGGCCAGACTATACAACCCGGGCTGCTCATAAAAGGGGGCTCCCGACTATACAACCCGACGCTGTTATATGAGGCCCCCAATATACACCAGACTGGTTTTTAAAGGGGGGTCCGGACTATACACCCCGACTGCTGTTATAGGGGGCTCCAGACTATACAACCGGGCTCTGTTTTTAGGGGGGTTTCCCGACTTTACGCCAAATGCTTTTTATAGGGGGGGTTTTCCGACTGTAATCCAGATGCTTTTTATGGGGGTCCAAAACTGCTGTTCTAGGGGCCCAAAATATTCAGCCCGACTTCAAATTTTAGGAAAGGATCCAGACAAAAAAACACCCCGTTTTAGGTTTTTTGGGGGGTCCCGGGTATAAAAACCCGACTTCTGTTTTTAGGGGGCCCAGGAAAATCCAAAAGCCCGACTGTCATATAGGGGGCCTTTCCCGACTACCCCACCAGACTGGGTTTTTATAGGGGGCTCCAGATGCAGAGCCAGACTGCTGTTATAGGGGGTGGGCTAAATCCCTGGCAAATAAACCCGCCGTCAAAGGTGCCTAGCTAGGTGAAAAAGAAAAGGAAAAAAAACCCCAAATTTTCGCCAACAAAAAAAAAGCGCTGGTTTTTCTAGTTTCTATTAGGATGTTTTATATGAAAAAAGTTTATGACTTTTCAAAAAGAATCCCATTGCGTTTAGGGGTAAAAACTAACCCCCAAACGTTGGTATATGGGGGATCCTCCGTGATCAAAAAGGGGGAAGATTGGGTTTTTGGGGTGTTAACCGGGGGGACAGCCGAAAAATGCAAAGGGGAAAAGGGAACAGGGGCAAGTATAAAGGGGGTTTCCCCTAACAGGTGATTCAGTCCCCGCCCGTACGGGCTTGGTTAAAAAGCAGCAGATATAAAAGCAAGGGAACATACTGTTGCAGCAGCAGGTATACAGCAGGAATCATACGGTACTATAGGAACCACGTAATGCAAGAAGTAAGGTAAAACAGGTAACGCACAAGTAAACGCAGCGATCCCGCAACCCGGGGTCAGCTCTAGTAGCGACAAAAACAAACGACCAGGGGCAAGGGGAAGAATTTTTTAAGTACCCGAGTCACGGGCACAGAGAGAAATTGGGACACTGTCACTTTAAAACTCGGCCTGAGGGCCCCCACCTAGGGGCGCACAAGAGGAAACCAGAGAGGGTGGGTACAACCTGACAGGAGCTGGGCATGGGAGGTATAACTGGCGCAAAGGGCACCGGACGAGGGGGCAAGGCGCGGGGGACCACTGCGGTGCGGGGCACGGCCCTGCATTTCGGGCCCTCATTGTAATGACAAAGATATAAAAAAATTAACAATAAATAATGGTGATACAGTTACCACATACAGTAATACTGCTATACAAGCAGCAAATATCACCATACTGTTACTGCACTAACAAATATAAACCAAGACCAATATTATCAATGATACCACTATACAAAGGCCAAATAATACCTCCACATCCTGACCACATATCCCCACAACATAGTGATTGAATATAAGCCTTTAGACTACTACCACTACTACCAGTATTCTCACCACAGTGTTACTGTAAAGGGGTAGATACCAATTGTTTTACAGCTCTACAGACTATAAGGGTTATATACATTTACAAATGACTCATAGTTGCTGTTTTTTTTGCCCCTTTCCCCCCTTTCTTCTTTTTTATAGTCTATACCGCCATTCCAAATTCTCCCACCATGACTGCCCCTGCAGAATGTACCTGCAAATATCTTTGAATCCTTTTCTTACCGTTCCCCCCCTCGCTTTAACTCCATGGGGGGTACTGGAATTAGGAGCTATTTGTTGAAGCTGGGAAATCATTTTTGTGTGGCACTAGGTTTCATAAAAACAATGAGGGGCCCGGGTTTTCGGGGAGAGATATAGGCCCCGCTTACAGGCACAAACTTTTGGGGGAGAAGAGGATCAACCCCCGAGTTATGCTGGGGTCTGTACCCCACAGGGTAATTGTTCAACTGAAATCTTTACCCTGCACCCCAATCAGCCCCAGCCAAGACCCTTTAGGGGGGAAGAAAATTAAAGTTTAGTACTGTCATGTTTTTTGTAATGTTTTTTTTATCTAATTTGTTCACTTTTGGACTTTTTTAATTTGTTTTGGGTATTCGGAACCACCCCTGGGTCCATTTCTTAAATAAAGTGGTCAAGTTTTTTTTCCCTGTCGTAAAGTAGGTTTTCGACAAATTCTCTCCATAACATTTCTGGTGCCCTGGTGTTTCCATGGTGTTTGTTTCACCCACGGCTGACTCCGCCCCTCCCCCTATTATCCCAGTACCCAACTACCAGAGGATTTTAAACCCAGGTTACCATCAAAGCAAAACCCCCCTAATGTGTTGGGCTGCTTCTGGGACTATGCGGGTGTATTTTTTTGGGTTGGAAATGACCCAAAATTTCCATGGACATTCCCATCCTGATAGTTTCAACCTGCTGTTGCTGATTTACCTTTGCCGGTTAATAAATGGGAAGACCCCCATCGTTTTCTTTTTTTGCATTTTTTTAAAAAAAAATAATTAAAAAAGGAAAAGACAAGCAGACAATTTTCCGGCTCTCCCGTACTACCTGCAGGTATGTTTTTTAAATGTTTAAGTATGCCTGGACATACCTCCC
>JAODAL010085297.1:0-10637 GCA_025379985.1 Phyllomedusa bahiana
AAAATTTGTAGGGTTTAAATTTGGGGGCCCAAAATTTTTTGTAGTTAATTAAAAAATTTTAAAATTTCCCTTTTAAAAAAAATAAAATTAAATAAAAAAAATAATATTTTTTGGGATTAGAGTCTTTTTGGCCCCAATGCACGTCTGCATGCCACCCAAAGGGAGCATATAATACCCCTTTTGAACATTGATTGTAAAAGGAAAAGGTTCTTTTGGTGAAAAAACACGGCTCCAAAAAAAATTACAAAAAAAATTTTAAGCAAAAACTTTAAAACACAGCTTCTACAAAATTTGGGGGCAGACATTAAAATTCCAATAGTCCCAAATGATGGTAAAGATAGAAAAAGCCAAAAGGGACAAAAACCCGGTTACCCCGTTTTGCAGAAAAATTTCCACTCTTTTGGCATAAAGATTTCATCTTCATCATGGTCCTAAACCTTTTACAATATATCGCAACTCTTCCAAAAAATCTTGGTTAAGTCATTTTTTCCCCTTCTTTGGGGCCCGTGGGTTTTTAAAAGAAGGTTTTCATCATGTTTTTGGGGAAACAGGCCCCTGCCCATTTACTCCAAAAATCAGTGGAAGGTTTGAAAGGGGCCCCCCAAACCACGAAAGCCAATTAAGAATTTTTTCCCATTACTTACTGTTGGCCCCCTTACATTTTTTAACTTCAACACTTGCCATGCTCAAAACGTCGTTTGCTTATTATTTGCTGGCAAACAGGCCTGATTTTAAATCTTCACCTGGTCTTTCATCCTGAAAACCAGGGAAACCCCAAAAAGTTTAATAAAATTTTTCCCTTGTCCAAAGAAAGGGGAAAAAAAAAACAAGTTTAAGGTCATTCTTTACAGAAATTTTTCAGATTACTTTAGATTTTCCAGTGTGGAAAAACTTTTGGTTTTAGAAGATTTTTTTTTAGAAAATCGCTATGCATCAAATTTTGGAAACAAGTATACACAATGTGGATATAAAGCAAGCATGTATTGCATTTTAGGTTTAAAAAAAAACATGAGAGTAACCTTATGGGTTTTCATTTTTAATGAAGACTTTAAAGTTCTTACCCTTTTAAAATTTTCGGGGGAAATGGGGGTTTAATAATTTTCATTGTTTTGAAGAAAAAAAAAACTAATTTGTTTTAAAAAAATATATATTTTTTTTTTTCTGTAGGTTTGTTTTCCCCTTTTTGCTTTTCTGTTTTTACCCCTTTGAGCGGGTTAAAGGGGTTTTTTGTTATTTTACAGTTAGTTTTCCCAAACCCGGGGCCATGGTTTAGAATGAGGAAGGGGGGGGGGGGGTACTTGGGCCCTCCTAAACCTTTTTCTTCTGCAGGGGCTCTCGAATAAAGCCGAGCACATTCAACCACATTTGGAAAACTGGTAAAAGTGAAATGGGGGGAAAACGGCCAAACCCTCCCTCCCCATTCTAAAGCATAGTTAACTTGAAACTATTTTCAGGTGGCCTTTGCCCCGCACATTTTTTCTTTGGGGGTAAAAACCCCCTTTTAAACCCCTTTTTTCCCGCTTAGGGGGGAAAAAAAATTCAAATATTAAAACTTTTAGTTAGGCTGTGGGGAAACTGATCATTTTTTGGCTCTCTTTACAGAGCAAATAGCTCTCCTTATAATAGAGGGGCCGACAGCTATGCTAGGTCTCTTTTTAAATACTAAACAAATCCCCCAATTTGGCCCCCTCAAAGGGTTTCCCAATTTTTTTTTAAAAGTTTTTTGAACCACACTGCAAGGGCTGTGCTAAAAAAAATAGGAAAAACTTAAATAACAGAAAAAAGTAATTACTCTAGGGAATTGAAATGTTTTAAAAGAGCCATAATATGGGTTACTAAATTTTGCAAAAAATTTCAAATTAAATTTTTTGCATCATTAAAAAGTTTTACTCTTTCTTTAAAAAAATTTTTTGCAAGTTGAAAAAATAAATGCTTTTAAAATTTTTCACTAAGTTTTTAAATGTTTTTAATTTTTAGCATTTTGGAATTTAAAAATGGCTTACCTTTTAATTTTTTGGGGGTTTAACCTGGCAAGGTTTTAGAATACTATTAAAAAAACAAACCCCTTATTGTTAAAAAATTTTTCTGAGATACCTACACGGGTTTGAAAAACGGGGTTTTCCCAAACCCAAAAAGTCATTTAAGCAAAATATAGTGGTAGAAACCCGGGGATATCAAAAAAATATGTTCCTTTTAATAATTTCCCCTTTAAAAAGAAAGGGCAGGGGAAAAATGTAAAATTCACAGGAAAAGTCCATAATAAATAAGCAAAAGAACTCACGTATAGTTGGGCTATGAACGCCGGGGGTTTTAAATTCAGTCCATGGGGCCACTCCCCTGGGGGTTTTGACAGGGGAGCCGACAAAACCGAGCCGAGCAGGTTAAACCTCGGGGACGTTTCGGGGATAGTCCTCCCCTTTTTTCCCCAAGCGCCCCTTTAATTTTAACTGTTCATAGCCGCAACTATAAAGCTGAGTTTAATTTTTGATTGTATTATGGGACATTCTGTGAAGTTACGATTACTGTCTTTCGTTTTATGGAAAATTATTAAAAGGAACATATTTTATGGAAAATTTTTTTTTTTGCCGGTTCCCACCACTATATTTGCTTTT
Source organism: Phyllomedusa bahiana (assembly GCA_025379985.1). Classification (NCBI taxonomy): domain Eukaryota; kingdom Metazoa; phylum Chordata; class Amphibia; order Anura; family Hylidae; genus Phyllomedusa; species Phyllomedusa bahiana. Next base: position 2,613 of record JAODAL010085297.1, read on the forward strand.
AAAAAGTTATAGAGATAAAAGGCGGGTTTTTGAGTTTTCAGTCCACATCAAAATTTTTCATATTTTCCCAAAGGGGGAATTTTTAATTATTATTAAAAAAGGGGTTTTAGGCCCCCCTATCCCCCTATTCCCTAATTGGTTTTTTTTCTGTCCCCCCAATTTCCCTTTTCAAAAGGGCATTTTTTTTTATAATATATTCTTTAGTCAAACCCCCAACAATAAACAACCTGAAAAAATAATTTAAAAAAATTTGGGTAGATTTAAAAATTTGGTCTTTCCTGTTTAACTTAAAAAACCTTAAGGATGACTATTTAAATAGCAGGTCATATGCGCCAAATGAATTATTAGAGAATGAAAAAACAAAGATAATGCAAGGTCACGGTATACATTTAAAAGAATTTTTATTAGCTAGAAACCTTTTTGTTCATATTATGAAGAAATGACAAATGGCATGCAAATTGAAATTGAAGTGTGAAGTAATGATGATGGTTTTAATGTTACCCCCCCTTAAATCAACTGTATAAAAATTTATGTCTTTTAAAACCAAAATGAAAAAAAGATTTTGCCCGTGAGTCAACTTATGTCAGACGTCATTTTTCCATAACATTGCGCTAGTCCATTCTTGTACCCAATTTGGAAACTAACAAGAGGACTAAGTCATAGGTTTAGTGGCAACAGGGGGGTTGTATTGAAAACTGCTAGCAGTTAGACGTCTCGTTTTCAATATCAACCAAACAGAGCTCAGCTTTTTCTTTTTCCAGAGCACTATAGAATGAAAGTGACCTAAATTGGGTTTAAAGGGAACAAGAACAGTCTTTCTGCTATACTTGTCATACACAAGGCCCCCCAAAGTAAAATTTTTCCTTTTATTTTCAAAACATTACTCATTGAGCTTATTTTTTAATTTGAAAAATTTTTTTAAAAAAAGAGTTTTTCTTAATGTTGCAAAAAAAAAATGCATTTTTAACTATTTTACATTCAAAAAATTTATTTTATGGCTCTGTTAACCTCAGTTTCTAAGTCTTAGGATTTCTGTGATTTTCTAGTGATTCAAGGAAAATGCACAGTCTGCATTTGGGGTTCGGGCTATAAAAGATTTTGGGAACCCCTGATGGATTCATTAACGTCATGGGGACCTTTGGGGATTTGCTAACTTCATAAATATTTTTTAAAAAGTATATTTTTTAATGATGCAAAAAAAATGCTTTTTTTGTATTTTAATTCAACATATTTGGCTCTGTTAAACTTAATATATAGTTAGTTTTCATACATAACACCCTGAGGGGTAGAAATTTTTAATTGAAATTAAAGTCTGAGTCAAAAATCTTCATCCATAACCACTTTATTGATGCAATTTTTAAAAAAGGTATCTTATTATTCAGTAAAAAGTTCTTTTTTTTTCTGATTAGCCTAAGCTTGCTGGCAGAGCATTTTAAGATTTGTGCAAAAGCAAAGAATGGAGCTAATATGTGAAAATTTTTTCAGGACAAAAACCCGGGAATTCACATTTGGGGTAAAAAAGTGTACAGACAAAAATATTTCCATTTTCATACAGTCAGTAACAAAATAATTCACATTTATGACGCCTGGAGGTTCAATGGCAGAGAAGTCATGCATTCTCGTGTGCTTTTATACCACATGACAGTTCCATTGTAAAGATTTTAATTTTTTACAATACTTCCCTGGGGCATTTTTTCGAGTTGAACATTCTATAATCAAAATTTTTTAGAATATTAATTTCAAGGGGAAAAAATTTGCATTAAAACTTGCTTTTACCTTTTCAGTCAGAAATGAAAACATAATGATCAAGATGCACCTTTGAAATAGAATTATTAACCCTTTCCTTTATTCTCCTGTTTGGCCCCTTCACATAATTTTTTACCATTCCAAAAAAAATGGAAATGTAGTCCATTAACCCCCCCCGTGATATCCTGAGATACCCGGGGAGAAAAACATTATGTGAATGGGGTGTAAAATATTTCATTTTTAGCATTTACATACATTTTTAAATTTTACTGTAAAAACTGAAATTTTACCTGACTTAAAGGGGTACTACCATCCCCAAAAAAATTATGACATATTTTTAACAATATTAGCTTTTTTTATGTAGTTTTTTTTAAACAAAAAAATTGTCTGTTTTTAAATTTTTTTAGCGTTTCCCCCTTTTTTTTTACTTTCTGGGGTTTTCTCTCTACTCCCCCCCTGTGATGGGTCTGATGGAAAGGCAGTGAATATTGGGTTGACATTCTCTTTTTTGGCCCACAAGGACCACTTTAAAGGGAAGTATGATCACAGGATCTGATAAGTTGATGAAATCCAAACCCCCCCTTCTCCTCTGCAGAAAAGATTTACCTATTACCTTTCTAATTGCTCTTGCTTGGGCAACTAGTTTAAACTTTACCCAGACCTCTTCAGAGAACAATAGAAAAATCATTGTATTACTACAATTTGAAATTTAGATACATGCGATAAGCATTTCTTGCAGCACCCCCATAAACTGAGATTAGACTGCCCAATAATCCAGAAGTTTTATCCTTTATTACACAGCTAGAAAAGGACAAATTTGTTGAATTTTTTTAATTTGCACAGGATGCAGAAAAAAAATACAAAAAATTTTTAAAAAAAAATGTTTTTCGAGAAATTATTTGAAAAAAAACTACCCCTTCTGACAGAAGTGTTTCTTTAAGGCTGATTACATGGAAATTTCATGGCAAATCTGGCATATTTAATTAAATACAGCGTTTTTTGCAATTTTTTGCTCATATTTTTAAAAGGTTTTTTGGGTGTCCCATTGCATATAAAAATTAAATAAACCAGATTTTCTAGTGAAATATGGACATTATTGTGCTGTTTCAAGTTTTTTGAAAAAAAGGCTGTTTTAAGTCAGACTGTTAGAAAAATCCAACTCTGTAGACATTTCTTAAAAAAAACTAGCAGTCCCCAGAGAGCCAGAATTCTTGCTGGGTTGTAGGAACAAAAAACTTTTTGCACAATAAAATGCAAATTAAATATTTAAATATTTTTACAAGGATTTTCTGGATTTTTTTTAGATTCTGTCCCCTTTACTTGAAGTGTATTTTTTGATAAAAATTACACACCTCCCTTCACTGGCATGGCATGAATATTTTGACATTTTTCTTTTTGGCCCCCAAGGACCACATAGGGTAAGTATGATCACAGGGTTGATAATGTGATGAAATCCAAACTCACCCCTCAGCATGCAGAAAAGATTTACCATTATCCTTTCAATATTGCTTTTGCTCTGCAATCTAGTTTAATCTTTATCCGACCTCTTCAAGAACAATAGAAAATCATTTTTCTTTTCCTACAATTTGAAATGGACACGCAGAAAGCATTTCTTGCAGCACCACCAGTAAACTGAGATTAGACTGCCCAATAATCCAGAAGTTTTATCTCTTTATGAACTCATTACTTGTATTTATTGCACCTGTTTGAACTCGTTACCTGTATAAAATCAATCACACTCCAACCTATCGACCATGGCCAAGACCAAAGAACTGTCTAAAGATACTAGGGACAAAATTTGTAACCCACAAAGGCTGGATGGTCACAGGCAATAAGCAAACAGCTTGGTGAGAAGGCAACAGCTGTTTGGGATAATTATTAAAAAGGGAAAAAACCAAGATATGTTTTTCTTCCCCGGCGGGGCTCCATGCAAGATCTCAACATTTTGGGGGAAGGGTGAATTTTAGAAAGGTCAGGAATCACCCCAAAACACGGAATAGCTGGTGAATGCCTGAATAATGGGGCCCCAGCCTCAAAAAATTTTAGGGCGTCTAGATTTTAAAAACCTCAGGGCAGCAAGGGACCCGCGCACACTACACATGTCAAGGCATGTTTAAAGTTCCCGATACCATCTGGTTATCCGAATAGGGAAGAAAAGGTCATGTGGTAAGAGAGAAGAAAAAACCTTTTTTAGTATTTCTATACCCGCCGTGGAAAAGAAGGAGGATGAGTGCAATCCCAAATCCGGAAGCAATGGGTGGAAAACATCATACTTCGGGGGGCTTTTCTGCAAAGAGGACAGAATGACTGCACTGTATTGAAAGGAAGAAGGGTGGGGCCATGTATCGTGAGATTTTGCCAAAAACCCCCTTCGCTAAGAAATAGCTTTGGAAATGGATCGGGGATGGGTCTTCTAGCATGACAATGACCTGAAACACACAGCCACGACAACTAAGGATTGGTTCCATAAGAAGCATTTAGGGTATGTTCACACGTGTGTATTGGGTCGTGTATTGTACGCGCTGCAATACGGCGGGTGTTTTTAGAAGGACGCACTGATCGGGCACGAAACTTCTAAAGCACGGGGGGTTTGGTCCCCATCCACATGCATGGTCAGTGGCGCGTAAGCGCCGCAAACAATTGTCACGTCACTTATCTGTCCAGGCATACAATACGATCATATTATAAGCCAGGGGGAGACGAAGCATAATTCATAGTTCTCTATGAGAGCTATGAATTACCGAAAATTGCAACATTGCATTTCGTCTGTATTAAAGAGCAAATATGTGGCAAAATGCGCACCGCAATTATGCTGTGTGAACATACCCTTAAAGGTCCCGGAGTGGCCTAGCCAATTTTTAGACCTGAACCCAATTAAAATTCTTTTGGAGGGAGCTTAAACTCAATGTAGCCCAAGGACAGATCTGAAAGATCTTGAGAAGATCGTATGGGGGAGTGGGCCAAAATTTCCCCGCTGCAATGTGTGCAAACTTGATCAAGACCTACAGGAAATGTGTGACCTCTGTAATAGGAAACAAAGGTTCTGTACCCAAATAATAAGTTCTGTTTTTTCGATTAGATCAAATACATAATTTTATGCAGTAAAATGCTAAATATTTAAAAAACATCCAATGGATCTACTGGATTTTTTTTTAGAAATTTAGTCTCACAAGTTAAAGTAATCTATGATAAAAAAAAATTATCTTTGTGTATGGGAAAACTTGAAAAATCGCCATTGTATTTAAAAACTTATTTTCACCACTGTACGTCTGTTCAGACAATGATTTTGAAAGGTACAAAGGTCATTTCCACCAAACTAATTTATCAACATCCTCAGTTAGCCATGTGCCGATGCATTTTCCTCTTTGGATTTCTCTGTGTGTTTGCACATTTGTAATATCAAATAGTATTTTATTGTTACACAAACGTGAGATAATATTAAAGCTATTAACTATTGCAGTTAATTGTTAATAAAAATATTAAAAATTAAAAAGGCGCCAGCAATTCAATATGGTATACATTTTAGAGCTTTCATTTAATTAAAAATCCAATTATGCTTTTGCTTCAGCTTATGTGGAGATAAGCATACATCTTTAGGATTTTTCTGATACATTTTAGACTTTAAACATATCTATTTTAAAGGAACTATAGTCAAAACTAAAGGTTACAGTTATGGCCACATTACATGGAACAGCTTGGGGAGTAGGATAGATATGTAATAAGGCTAAGGACGACCATACTGTGTTCGACCACTTAAAAATATCACACACAAATATAAGTGTATGGTATGGGTGGCGAAGTTTAACGTGACATCTTAGTGCTCTGTGTCATCTGTTCTTAGATCAGAACAGCCATTGAAAACATTGAAAAAAGTTGGGAACACACTGTAATGTTGTGGCTGAGAAAGTTATCTGTCAAGTTTATCGTTGCTACATCTGTATTTCTTTTCCTTCATTAGAAAACTTTTCACCTGTCCCATGCCATTAAGATATTATCTTATCAATAACTGCATTTGAGAAATTATTTTTTTCCTTTGAAAATATTTCAAATTAAATTTAAAGTTGTTAATCTTATGGGGAGGGGAAAGTTTGAAATTTTGGGCTAAAAACCACCTAAAACCACCACACCAACCAGGGATGGTATCAAAGAACTCATGGAGAAGTGGCCTTATATATTTGTGGCTCTATCCATATTTCATCCTCTGAGCACAAAAATCTACATAAAGCGAAGATATTTTACTGTGAACTGTAATATGTTAGATGAAGACGTTTAAAAACTAATCTTTATTATCTTAAATTTTTATTTCTCAATTATTCTGTCTGCAGGAAACTCCCAAAAAAGGGGATTTGGGGGGGGGGGGGGTAAAATTAAAAGGGGTTTTAAAATAAATTAATTAAAATTTAAAATTTTTTTTTTAAAAAAAAAATTTTCGGGTTTTAAACTTAAATTTGTGAAATCAGAGAAAAAGGAAGTTTGTTTGGGCAATTTTTTTTAAGCCAGTAAATTGGTTTAAATTTTTTAAAAAATTAAATTATTTCAAAAATTGTTTTTTTTTAAAAACAGAAAAATAAACCAAATACATTGTCATTTGCTTCTTTTCAGAGTTAGAGAAGTTGTTATCTCTTGCTTATTTACAAAAGTTTTTCAAGGCTGTCAAAAACCTCTCTCTGTCCCCCGGCGGCCTATCTCGGAACAGGCCCCCAAAAGTGTCAGCCTTTTATTCTGTTCTGTGGGAAATCCAAGTACAGCAGAACACACTGCTTGGCTGTACTCATATCTCCCATAGAACAAAATGGAGAGTTGCATGTAAGTGAAGCCAACTCTAAATTCTGAGCTGACACTTTCAGGGGCCCATTCATGACATAGGTGTAGAATCCATCTGTGACCTGCACCTATTAGGCTTTGATGGAATATTTTATATTTATATGCAGTCAAAGTGCCACCCCTTTAACAGTGTTCTACCATTTTAATAGCAGAGTTCTAAATTTACATATTTTTTTTTAGAAGAAAACAAATCTGTGTTTTAAAAAAAGAACTTTTTTTCTAATATGTAGGCTAATCCTTTCTGTTCTATCATAGGTGAGTTTAAATGGGTATTCCCATCACAGTGTTTTGTTTAAAATGTGCAAGCAAATGTAAATAAAGACTATTACCAAATGCATTACTGTTCTGATTTTGTTTCAATTCAGAGTTAGAGCAATTCGGATCTCTAGATTCTGTAACCTAGCTTCCCTATACTGTCAACCACATGCTCTTGCTGGCTAGTGCTGTCATGTCCAGCTGTGTCTTATCAGCAGTACATTAGCTTGTGTATCTAACAACCTTTAACCCTTTAAATACCTGTAGCCTTGTGCCCTGCTGTCAAAACCCCTCTATCATCAACGTCCCTCTCACAGACTCACAGACAGCCTGAAATGCAGACCTGAAATGTCAGTTAATGCTATTGAATTGCCCAAACTCTGCAGCAAGGGAGAAAAAAACAGTTTCTATGAAAAGAGCCAGATGCAAAAAACCGTTAACTGTTTCTGAACTATGCACATTTCATTGCTTATTTTTAGGTTTGTCTTACTATTGAAAGGGATGGTATATCTCTAGAATGCCAGGTCACCCACAAATATTCAGAATAAAGATGCTAGTTGTAGAAAAAGTGTTGTTTCACTGACTTTACCTACATAACATTCTTAGGTATCTGCTTTCGTTTATTTGAATAGAGCTGGGTTACTGTTATTTGTACAGGAAAAGCCTTTTACCCAAATAGTACATTCAGGTAATTGACGGGGTTCCCAAAGACCTGAACGCTCAGGAAAAGATAGCATGTCATGGTAGAAGATTTATTCCATATCAGTCCAAACACTGACACTCTAGCTACATACTGTACAATACCGTAGTTTACAGTCCATTTACATACTGCATGCCATGCAAAAAGTTTTATGATTTCAATTTAACACCCCTAGAGATTTATTTAGAAAAGATCTAGGGTTTTTTTGTTTAATTGTTTTCCATTATTTACTTTAAAAGGGTTTTTTTCATTTTATTAAATGGTCTTCAATAAGGGGTCAGTGGAAAACAAGCAACTTTGCAATTGGATGTCATTTTGCAAAACTTTTTGTATTCACATATTTCCCTTTTCTTGTATTTTTTTTTACATGATACCGTGCTGGCAATCCCCAAAACCCTCCTCCTTGCATTTCCAGCAAAATTCATTTACAAAACTTACACCCCCCGGTCATTCCGGAGCTGTGTCTGTCACTCAGATAAAGGGGTTCTTTTTTAAAAAAC
>JAODAL010085298.1:0-10636 GCA_025379985.1 Phyllomedusa bahiana
TCCGGCTCTCACCATTAAAGGGGGGGTTTTTTTATTTTTCCCCGGAAACCCCCCGGAATTTCTCCTTAAGGTGGGAATCTTTTCTAAAGAAAACCCACAGGTTTATCTGCCCTTTTGGGGATCACCCTGCGCAACCCACATTTACAGAAACGGGGAAAAAGAGCTGAATCGGCCATAACCCCCTTTCGACCATTACGCCGGGGACATATCCAGGCTGCACCATTTTTTTTTACCAGATTTTCAACCCAAATTTAAATAAACTGAGACCCCGGCGGTTTGACCTTTTCTGAACGCCCCCTGGGGGTTTTCCCCTCTTTGGGCCCGGGGGCCCGGCCCCAAAGTAACCCCCCGACCGCCAGGGATCTCCCCTTTAATTTTGGGGAACTTTTGCATCCGTAAGGGGAGGTCATAATAGGGGCCCTTTTTGGGGGTCCCCAGTTAAAAAAGGGGGGCCCCAACCCTCAGCCCATTTCTCCCCGGGAGCGCCTCCCTTTTCCGGGCCCGACCCCAGTTCAAACAAACCCGGGGGAAAGCCTCGATGTCATCCTTCCGGGGTCATCTTCTGGAGGCCCTCCCCGACTTCCTTCTAGCCCATGTCCTTCATCAAAGTGTTTTGGGGGAGCTGGAATTTTCCCCCGGGGCCCCCACGGCATCCATTAAAAATCGCCCCCTGCTGCATCGCAGCTTTTGGTTTGGGGTTCCTTTGGGACCTTTCCGGGGTTTTAGTATGAGCCTTTTTGCTGCTGTTCTTTTTTGGGGGGGTTTTCTTTTTTTGCGCCTGTTTTTGGGCTTTTCCACATGAGCTTCTGCTGCTGTGTCGGGGTTTTTCTTTTCTAAAATTGGGCAGTTTTCCCCCTGGGAACCCAAGGCTTTCTTAAAGAGCTCCTCCATGTTAGCAAAGTTGGGAGCTTGGGTCGGGGAATGCCCCTGCTTTTTTACCCAGGACATGACAGCGGGCGGTGCCCTGTCCTCCAAATTTTCTTGGTTGGGGGAAAATTTAACTCAATTTTGGGGTTTTACCCAAAAAACCCCGGGGGCCTTTTTTTTTGGGCTTCCCTTTTAAAAATCCCCTTCTCGGGCGTTTAAATTTTTCCAGAATTTTTTTTTTTTTAAACAATTTTTTTTTGGGTTTTTAATTTATTAAAAAGAACAATTTTAAAACCCTATATTTAAAGAAAATCCTTACAATAGTTCCCCGAAATGACTTAAAAGGGGGGGGTTGCCCCCATGAAAATGGGGAAGTCCCTTTTGGCGAGGAGAAAATGAGGAAAAAAAGGCTCAGGACCATGTGTTTAGGTTCCAAAAAATTTTGGGTATTTCCCCGTGTAGGGCCCCTAATTTTCTCAGTTAGTTCCCCCCGGGGGGAAAAATTTTCAGAAGGTATAGGTAAAGGGCGTAGCAAGTAGGAAAATCACCCAACCCCCTTCCAGGGTCTGTAAACAAAAATTGGGGCATAAGGGGGTTTTCATTGGGCAACATCAAACCCCCAAGAAAAACGGGCCCGGGGGATTCCTTTTGTGTCACCAATGGGATCAAAATTTTCCCGGGTGTCCTTTCAAGGCGAGTCCAAGTTTGGGGTCTTAGGCCTTTATTTGGGGGGAGCGCTCTTTTTTTTTTAGGCCTTCCCGGGGACCCCTTGTAAAGGGTAGATTTAACTAGATAGAAAAGTTTTCACTTTTCCCTCCCCTATTGCAAGTATCCCATTTAATTTTACAGCCCTCCCGGGGAAAACCATCCCCCTATTACAGAATGATTTTTCAATTGGGGTAAAAGGTTTAAATTTTTTTTGCTTGGGGAAAGAAGTTGAGACTATGGGGAAAAGGGGTTTCCACTTCCTGAAATATTTAGCCAAGTTTCACAGCAAACTGAAAACAAGGCATACAGGCTTAACTTTACCCCTCAAAATAACATAAAAGGGCCTTGTGGAAAACTCACAGTCTCTTTATTTTCCCGGGTTTCGTTTTCCCCCACAGAACAGGGGAATGTGGTTTTTTTATAGGGGGGACGGCTTATGCGGCAAACACAGACTTCCCTCTGGTCCCCCGCCCCGGCCCCCAAATCTCTGACGGAAAAACACAACCACACCCATCCTTCTTTCCTTTCCTTTTAAATTTGGCCTCAAAACCCAGGCCCAGGTTTTCCTGGGAGCAATCCACCCAACCCCCCTCTTTTTAATTTCTCCATAAAGCCCGGGCCCCAGATTCCACCTGCTTAAACCAGCAGTCCCCACCCAACAAAAAAAATGTCCCAAAACCAAAAATCGAAAAACCATTTTGGGGGTTTAAAAAGGCAATTTTTCTTCACCGAGATAGAACCCTCGTTTTTAAGGGATCCACCCATCAAACAATTGGCCCCTTTTGGGGGCCTTCTCACAGTTATATTCCTACATTTTCCTGTATATACCCTTTTTTCCTCCCAAAAATAAGCAGTGTCTTTTTATTAATTTTTGCTCCCCAAGGGGACACGGCTTTTTTGCCCCCCGTAAAAACATATGCTTAAACTTTATGCGTCTCCTTTGGTCCGTCTGAACGGACCCAAAAACGCATAAAACCAATTTTAAAAAGTTTTTAAAATTTTTTAGCCGGCAATGACAAACACGTGGGGGCGGCGTTCCCCTGGTTTATCGCCGCTGTTGGTTTGCATCGCACCTGTCGAATTCCCCCTTTTTTTTGGGAATTTCGATCCAAGAATTTCTGTCCAAAATTTTAAAAGCCGGGTGCAAAGTTTTTCATTGCCAGCAGTTATAAACTCCCCGCTTTTAATTTTTTTAGATTTCGTCTCTAAAATTCCATTTAACGAACTCAAGGGCGTATCAAAAAAGCGTAAGTCCATACCGAGGAAAAAGCCATTGGGAACCTTTTCCCAAAGATTCCCAAGTTCTTATTTTCCAAAAAGGGGATGTCTTAAAATTTTTTTCCCCAAATACAAATTTTTTCCCTTTTTAAAAAACTTATATTGGGCAAGGGATGTCTTCCCCCGCTCGGCTTTATTTTCCCCTCCCGGAAATTTGGGAGGAAAGGGGGGTCTGGATGGTATTTCCAGGCCGGGGTGCAGTGTATAAGGGGAAACAAAAGCCCCTAAAATATTTCAGGGGGCCCAGCTGTGACTAGGGATGCCGACCCGGGGAAAGCGCACATTTGTAAAAAATTTTACAGCCATGGACTTCCAAAAAAAGATTAAATTTCTTGTATGGGAACATTTGGGGGGGGATTTTTTTTTGTACGTACCCTAATCCCTTGCACAGGCATCAGTCATTTATCTAAGCAGGGAAAAAAAACCCCCCCCCGTTTCGGGGCAGCGCAGCCGGGGGAAATTTCCAAAAACCTTTTAAAGAAAAGAATGGAAAACAGAAAACCGGGGAATTTTTCGCGCCCCGGAAATAGAAGGGGTTTTTATTCCCCCCCTTTCCCCTTTTTGAACAGGGGCGGTCCCCCGGCTGCACTGAGCGAGGGGAGATTTCTTTCCTGCACGGATAGATGACTGAGACACGTGCACAGGGATCTATATATGTATATAAAAAACATCTCCTCTCCCCCAGGTTTTACGGACAAAGGGACTAAAAAATCATTATTTTATAAGGGGTAGAATCTACAAGTGGGACGTGTATTCCTTTTTTCAGGGTGAATGGGGGCAACTAATATAGAACCACAAGTAAAACCCCATTTTTTAAAACTAGGGGTTTATACAAAAAATACACTACCCGTTTCAAAAGTTTGGGGTAACCCCGACAATTTTTGTTTTTTTCCCCCGATAAAATTTTTTTTTATAAATTAGTGGCACAAATGTATAGAAATCGCGTCCAGAAAAGTTGACCCAAAGGTTTGAAATAATTTATTTTTTTATTTGAAAATAATAAATTTTTTTTATTTTTAAACTTTGCTTTCGGGCAAAGAAAAGTTTCCCTTTGCCCGCAATTCCCCTTGCAGGAACTTTGCCATTCTATCTTTTTAAATTTTCGAAAATAATCTGGAGACATTCCCCCCCCAAGCTTCCAGAAGCCCCCCCACAAAGGGTTAATTGGGGTTTAATTTTCCCCTTTTTTTGGGGAACCATAAAAGGTCAACTGCTCCGGGCAAAGCCTTTAATGGGGTTTTATATCTGGTGACTGCCCCGGGGGCCCCCTCCATTACAGATAAAATAAAAAAAAGCTGCCCTTCTTTCCCCAAAAAGTTCTGCATGATTTTTTGGGGGTTTGGTTTGGTCATTTTCTTTTTGCAGGATGAAATTGGGGGTTTCCCAACAACCTGTTCCCCCTGGCAATGCATGGCGCTTTCAAAATGGAGCCTTCCTTTTTTCAAAAACCCCTTTTTACCTTGCACAAATTTCCCCCCTTCTTCCCCCTCTTTACTGTAACCCTTGACACCCGGCCCTTTTTGCGGTTACTTTTTTTTAATGAAGCTGCCGTTGAGGGCCTGTAGGCATCGGTTTTTCAAACTAAGGGCTCTAAGTACTTTGTCTTGGGTTTCCCCAGTTTTTTCCCCGGGTCCCCCTTCCCCTTCTCTTTTTCAAATCTTTGGTTTAAAAGCCTGTTTGTGCTCTCCCCTGGGAAAGGGAGGGAAAAAACACACCGGGTTGTAGCTAAAAAACTTTAAAAATTTTTGCAAATTTCCCTTTCATGGAATAAACCTTCATTCCCCCTCAGAACAAAAAATAACTTCATTTTTAAAAAGAAAATTTCCTTTTTTCTGTCCATTTTTTCAAGTTTAAATCGAACCAAAAAAATTTAAAGCTACAGATTCTCAACTACACAAAGGAAAGGGTCAAATTTTCCCAGCTTCCTCTAATTCAGCCCAAAATTTTTTCAGCTGTGCAAAAATACTTGCCAAAAAGGGGTTTTCAAAATATCCAATAGCTTTTCCAAAAACAGTTTTGCAAACCCCAATGTACCAAAGAACACTGGGAAATGGGTGGTTGTTGGGGAAAAGGGCCTCTATAACCCCAAAAGTAATATTGCATCAACAACCAGGGCCCTTTGCAGCTAGAAATTTTTTTTTAAACCCCAAAAAAACAATTTTTTAGGGTTTAAATTTTTGATTTATTTTAAAAGTTAAACCTTTATTGAAAAAACCTGTGCTTTTCTTTTTAAAAATTAAGAAAATTTTTAATTGACCCCAAAAACTTTTGGGAAAGGTAAATTTTTATAACTTTAAAGTTTTAGAGCCCCAGCCATAGGATATATTTTTTATGTTTTAAAGGAACCCTTTTTTATTTTTTGGGAGCTGGCCCTTACCCTTTTTTCCCCCAAAAAATGGAAAAAAGGGGACATGCCGGGGCTTGTAGAAAAATAGAATTTGCAAACAAAAGCCCCCCCCTCACCATCCTGTGAGAGGGGTGTGTATCATTTTCATTTACTTGGGTTTTGCCCCTTTTATCCCTCTCTTACATTTACACTTTTTGTTTCCTCTCCTGGATGGGTTTGGGGCCTTTTTTTTACTCAAAAGTCACCCGACCTCCCTGCACGGTCCCTTTACCCCTTTTTTGCTAAAAAACCCAAAATGTCCCCGGACTGTTTTTTTCGGGTGGGGGGGGCTTTTGGGAACACCCCTGTCCCCCCCCCCCACCTTTCCCTCTGGGCCCGCCCTTAAAATTTTGGGGCCCCGGGGTATGGGGAGCTGCAGAATGACCTTCCCCTATGTCTTATTTTCAGGGGTGCCTTATTTTGGGAAGTTTGAAAAAATCACATTATGTCTTTTTTTTTGGGGGGGTGCTTTTTTCGGGGAAACACAGTAGTCCCCTTATAGCCCCCCTCAAACCCGTTTTTCCCAAAAATAAATGGGAAACTTACTGGTTTTTAAATTACCTTTTCGCAAGAATTTTGGAGCCTGTTTTTTTAGGTGGGAACCACTTTCCTTGCACCTGTCCCCCTGGACCTATACCAGTTTACCAAGAATCCCCCTTTAGGGAGAGGGGCACAGAGCTAACCGGGGGCCCGAGCTCTTTAAGAAATCTTGGGGGGGTAAGCCCCTCTGGGTCCCGGATTTTTGTTTTTACATTCAGTTTTTTTATAACTTGTCTTGAACCATTTTTCTTTTTTTCACCAGGGCCCAATTTAAATTTTATCAGTTGGAGTTTTTTAAAAAGTACTGGAAACCCCCCTATCTCTGCACTGGGTTTTCCCCCCACCATAAACCCCTAACACTGCCCCCTATTTAGTACCTTTTGGGGAAACCCTTCTATCTCCCTACCGGGGGCCTCCCACCATCAGCTCTACACCCGGGCCCCATCACTACTGGCACCTCCTATCTCCACAAATGGGCCCGGGCCCCCATCAAACCCCTACAAACCCCCCCTACATTAAATGGCCATATATGCCAACCCCTCCTGGGTTTTTTGGGGGGGGGTTCCCGCCCAAAAAGGGGGTTCCCCCCCCCTCCACCCCCCGGGAGAGGGCCGGGAAACCTACCCCCGCCACAGGCAGCAAAAGGTTTTTTTTAAATTTTACCGGGCGGGGCCCGGGGCAGGGACGCTACCCTGGGGGCGCCCGGGCCCGGGTTCAAAAGGGGGGGTGAAGAGGCGGGCCCCGGGGGTTTTTGCCCTCACACCCGCCCGGCTTTATGAGAGGGAGGGAGCAGGAAAGGATCTTTTTCCCCTTTTCCATCCTTTTCCCTTTATGTAACCCCTCCTTTCCCGGGTGGGCGGGTGGTTTCATTTCACCTCAGTGTTTCAAGGGATTTTTGAAAACATTCTGCACCCCAATTTAATTTCCCCTGCGACGCTGGGGACTAAATGAGGGGCCCGCCTCTGGAACCTTTGGGCGGGGGCTGCAAGGGAACCTTGGGGTAAGTAGATTTTGTTTTTTTTTAAATTTTTTTTAGCTAAAGGGGGGCACTGGCTGTTTTTAAAGGGGGGTCTTTCCTGACAACCAAGGGGAAATTTTCCAAACCTACAAGGAGCCCCCCGTAAATTCCTTTAAATTTTGGGGCATCTACCTTTAAATACAAAAGGGGGAATTTTTCCCTTTGGCTACAAGGGGAACTTTTTCTTTTGGGTAATGGGGGGCAAACAACCTGGCCCAAACCCCGGGGCAAACCTGGAAAAAATTTTTGGAGGGCAAAACCCGGGGCCTTTAAAGGAGGGCCAAATAACCCGGCTACAAAAGGGGACAATACCTTTTGGGTACAAGGGGAATAATAACCCTTTGGGTTAATTTTTTGGGGGGAATCAACCTGGCTAAAAAAGGTGGAACCAAAATACCTTGGGCTCCCCAAAAGGGGCAAAACCTTTGGCCTTTCAGGTTGGGAAAACCCCGGGCTTTCAAGGTTTTGGGCCCTTTTTCCTTTTTGGCCTTCAGGGGGCAATACCTGACTAATGGGGGCAATACTTTTGGGGTACAAAAGGGGGGGGGACTGGCCTTGGCCTTTTAGGGGGGGGGGGGGGGACTTTCTTTGGGTCAAGGGGGGGTCTGGGCCCGGCTACAAAAGGGGGCCCTCTACCCGCCCATTTTTTTTGGGCCCCTAACCTTTTAATTTTAAAATTCTACTTTCCTTTTGGGGAGTGTGGGCAACAACCTTTTTTTTCCTTTCCAACCGTTATGCCAGGGTTTTTTTTGGTGGGGGGTGGGGTGTTTGGGCCCCTTTTCAAAAGGGGTTTGGGGGGGCTCCCCCAACAAATGGGCGGGGGTTTAATTTTTTTCAATTTTAAATTTGTTTTGCTTTTTTTTTTCGCGCCCCTTTGCCACTTTTTTTTGGGGAAACTCCCTTTTTTTTTTTTCACTTTTTTAAAAAATTTGGAAAAGTATGGGTATTGGGGGCCCCCCAACCCCACACTTGGGGCCCCCCCCAACAGCTCTTCCCCCCCCGGGCCCCCTTTTTCCCCGTCAAGGGGCGCCGGGCCTTCACCCCACGGGGGCCCCCCACCAAAACCCCGCTTTTAAAAAAAACGCCCCTATCAGTCTGGGGACTGCCTACTCTTACTGGGTTTTTCCAAACCATCACCCCCCCTTTGCACCCGCCCCCTATTAGGGGCTTCTCAGGACCAGGGGGTTTCTTTGCAGGGGAAGTACACAAAGGGCCAATTTTATAAATTTAGCTGCACCAGTTTTTTGCGTATTGGGGCACAGAACTGTCACAAACTGGGGAAATAATCCCGCCCCCCAACTTCCCCCTTGTTGGGGGGTTTCGGGGTCCGTTTTTATTACCCTGCGCCACAAATTTAATTAAAAACCCCGGGGGATACTTTTTTCCCATATAAGAGGGCGAATGCTGCCCGAACCTTTAAAGAGAAAAAGCGCGGCCCGTTTTAAATTGAAAAACAGTTTTTTAAAACCTCTGGGGCAAATTTTTTGGAAAAAGGGGAAAGGGGGGTTTTTCCCCCTTTCCTTGGTGCTTTCCTTGCTTTTTCCTTCCCTCAGTAAAGGGAGGTTGGGTTTTTTTGGGCGAAAAAAGAAATTTTGGAAGTGGGAGACAAATAAAAAAGGGTGACAGTGACTACGAAGGGGACCCCCGTATCTGCCCCTGACTGATGAATACAAGGGGTTAATATTGGGACAAAAAATTCCCCTGCTCTCCCACCCCCCCTTGCTACCCCCCCCCCTCATGTCACATTACCATTTTCACAGGTCCTTTATCCCCGTTTTTTTTCCCCGAGCCCCCCCCCCCTTTTTTACGACACAAAGGGATTTACAAACATCTCAGGTTCCCCCTTTATTCCCCCATGCTGGGGCCCACCCCTTAAGTCCATGGGACCCCCCCCCTTTAAGCTTTTTAAAAGGGTTTTTTCCCTTTCCCCCACCTTTTTTTTCTTGGGCCCCGGGCCCCATAATGTTTTGAAACACTTTTTTTTGATGGGGCATCATCGGGGAGGGGCCTTCATTTCCACCCCCCGTTTATTTACCCCGCCCCAAACATGTTTACAGATCACATGGTCTTTTCATCCATCCCCAGGTTTTCCCATTTCCCGCCACCCTGCTTTTTACCCCGGGGCCCTCATGTTTCCCCTTTGGGCCACCTCACATTTCCTTCATTTCCTTTCCCCGGCTGGGGCCCCGGCCCCTTTTTATGGGGACTGATCACATTTTTTTTGGTTTTAATGGGCATTTACGGGAGGTCCTTTTAATTTTTTCCCCAACCACTTCCTTTTTTACCCCCGGGCCCCCTCATTTGTGACTGAATTCCCCCATTTTGGGGGGTTTTTTATTAAAAAAATCCCCAGGTTTCCCGGGGCCTTCCTTTCCGGGGTAGTTCATTTTTTAAAAAGGGCCCCCGCATTCCCCTCTGGTGCTTGGGGGAGGTTTTTCCGGGTTTTTTCCCAGGGTTTTCCAGTTTGGGCAGGTGGAGTGTTAAAACCCCAAATTTGGGGAGAACATACAAAACTTTCCTTTTTAGAATTTTTTCCCCTTGGGGGGAAAAAACCGAGGGGGGCAGTGCTGGGAGGGGGAATAGGCTTCCCCCCCTGAGGTGGCGCGTGAAACCCCATGATCAGGCCCATTTTTTTTCCATTGGGAAACCTTAAGGGCAAACAGCCCGGGGGGGCCCACAAATTTGGGGCCCTAAAGGGGGGTTTTATTGGGTACGTAAAAAGAAATACAAGAAACATCCCCTTTTTTAAATTTTTGGGGGCTTTTTGGGGGTTTTTTTGTTTTGGTTTTTTAAAATTTTTTTGGTTGTTTTTTTTGGGGTGTGCAAACAAAAACCCAAAGTTGGGGATAAGGGGGCCCAAAAAAAATTTCCCGCCCCGCCAAATTAAGGGTTTTTTTGGTTTTGGCTACAAAAAGGGGATTTCCCAGAAAATAAAGTTTTGCTTGGATTTTTAATTTATTTTTTTGGGTGTGCTTTTTGAAGGGGGACCTTGGAGGCATGGCCAAAGGGGGTGGGGCGTCACGTATTTGGGGGAAAAGGCCCCCCCTGCAAATTTTCATGCCCAGGGCATTTATATTTTTAAGGACGGCTCTACTCCTGAGACATGTTTTGGGGGTTTTGGTTAGTTTAAAATGGTTTAAAAAATTTTTAAAGGGATTTTAACCCAGGGAAAAAGGGGCGGCTTTTTTTTCTGGTTTTTTTCCCTTTTTTTTTTTTTAGGAACCCCCCATTATATTATTGGGAAAAGGGGGTTACAGGTTTGCGTGGCAGCCAGAGCTGTAATAGTGACCCTCAGCTTTTTCATCTTAGTACCTATTTAAAACCGTTTCCAAGGGAAAAACACAAAGTGATGCAGAAAACTTTTGGGAAAAAGGTTTTTTTGGGGGGGGGATCTGCCCGGGGTGGGAAAAAAGGGAGTTTAAAAAGAAAATTTTTTTTTTTAAAATTTGGGAGGGTGTGCTTGGGTTTTGTTTTCCCTAAATCACACAAATAACAAATCCCTCCCCCCGATTTTTTAAGGTCTGGGTTTGGCTCCCCCGGGGGTTTTGTTTCTCTCCTCCAAGTGGGAGGTGCTTTTCGTCACAAAAGGGGCAGGGACAGAGACCCTACACAAAACCTGGGCCCCGGAGGGGGAATAGTTCGCCCAAAAATCGACCCTTTTTACCTTGACCACTTTCATGGAAACCCCTTGTGCTTATCCCCGCTTTCCCGGGGAAAACCCTTTTCCACCTCGCCACTTTCCCCGGGGGCCCCACCTACTTTGACCCCGGGTTTTTTCCCGGGGCCCCCACCCACTTTTGACCGTCTTTTCCCGGGGCCCCCACCTACTTTGGGCCGGC
>JAODAL010085299.1:0-10636 GCA_025379985.1 Phyllomedusa bahiana
AAAATTTTTGACTTTGCGGAAAGTATAGAAGTCCCTTAAAAATTCTCTTCTTTTTTCGGGCATTTGGAAAAATAAATAATTTTTTTGGAAACCCTTTTAAGACCTAAAAAAAGTAAGGTTTACTGATTTATAAGACAGTGAGAAAAAAAATGAAAAAAGTGTCTTTTTATATGATATGAAAATTTCTGGTTTCAATTGTATATTTTAAAATGTTTTTCCCCCATAGGACCCCCGTCCTTCCCCCCTTTGAGACAATACCCATGAGCTTCAGCAAAGCCACTTAGAACCAATGTTTGTTTCAGCAGACTCAGGTGCTTCTTTTAATGGAGGACCATTAGCTGTAACCACAGTTTTTTAATAGATGCTGTAGGGGAACTGCCTGTTGATGGCTGTGGTGGCTTCCATAAGAACAGGATTGTTTATGACGAGACAACATTTGTATATAGAATGCAGTTGTGATGTATTTCTGCTGTCAACATAATAGCTTGATATTATTTTATCCTGTTGTATCACGTTTATAGCTTTTTCTACCTCTGAAATCATTATCAAGGGTCAATGATAAATAGGATTTCAGCTATGGTTTCTGCCAGTTAAAAGTCATCTATTGTGGAGCCTTTGTAGCAAATTTATTGTGTAAAGGTCAATTACACTGGGAATGTGAAAAAAAATTGCACTTAATAGTTCTGTATTGTTATTAGTCTTAAATTGCTGAAAGTTAACTTATCCAGTGGTTTATGCTGCCCTACTTGAGAGCAGGATAAGATATAAAGAAAGAAGCTGAGCTATGTGATACACAGGTTTATATGACTTGAAGCAGGATTTCCAAATAAACTGAAGAGTAAATCCTGACAGGGCTCCTAGAAGAGACAGTGAGAGTCTTGCTGACCCTGCCCACATACTGTGAGGGAAAATTTGCTGTGTACACACACAAATACTAGTAGTGTCATCATGTATGTTGGAGGGGGGAAGCAGACTTTTATTATATCTTCTTATTTTTTTGTTTGTACCATGTTTGGATAAAAAAGGGTTTTTTTCACTTTTTTTTTAAGTTATTTGTTGGGTGTTACCTAGAGTGGAAATGTAATTTTCCAAACCGTAGGGGGCACCAAACATGAAAGAAGGAAGAGGAAAATAAAAAATCAGGAAAACAGTCAGTAGATAGGACTGGGGGGCAATTGGGGAAAAAAGTGGGGTCGTGCCTTTCATAAGAGAAAAGAGAAGTTAAGTTGAAACAAGGTCAAAATAGCAATACGGTAGGGACAGCATGGAAAAAGGAACAAGTTGAGCTGAATGAAGAGAATACTGAGGATGAAAATGGGACTCCCGTCCAAGGTGTGCGGGGAAAATCCCCCCCCCCCCGTGCCCCCCTAAGCAATACAAAGGGACACAAAAGACTGGGGCTCGCCTATGATCCCTTTTTAAATTAACCATTATTAAATTTCTTTAATTTTAAAACTTGAAAGTTGCTTATGTTACGAACATACATTGTTGTAAAAGCTAGACAAAAAAATGCAATTTTTATATAGGTTTTATTGTTTTGCTTTTTTTCTACGTGTTCAATATAAGTTAAAAAAAAGTATTGTTACATTGGATTGTTACCTAATATGTATACTTTTTTTGTTTTGTTTTGTTATGGACACGGAAGTTTTCTGTAACATAGTTACATAGTACAGTTGAAAAAAGACATATGTCCATTAAGTTCAACCAAGTGATGAGATATGGATGAAGGAAGGGGTAAGACTATGTTCACAATGGTTATTCAGATGTACTTTCACTAGGGTCTGATAATTGTGCTGCACTGCGCACTCAAAAAATCATTGTAATTACGGTACATCATACCTCATCATGTAGAGCCCGTATGATTTCTGCGTCTTCCCTGTTGCGTATGAATCGCGGCGAGAGGACATGTCACTTCTTTCCCGCGTATATGTAGCAGGAATAGAGGAACACGAGATCTGCAGCAGCGGCCTTCTTCTAAGAACACTTGGCCTTCTTTTGCAGCACGCGCACAGGTATGCACCCGCAAGACGCCTGTATAGTGAACATGCCTCTGTAAAAGTAATAGATTAAAAACTTTCGGAACTCATAAGGTCATCAACCAATCTCTTGATAAGGATATACTTTCCACTCCTGGTCCCTAAGTTAGCGATCAGACTATATCAACGTTTTAAACAAAAATGATAAACATCTTTATAAGTATTAGTATTATTGTGCTTCTACTAATTTATCTTTTCCTGCTGTGACCAGCTCCTTAGGTAGACTTTTTATACAGAAATTAATACGTTCATCATGGGAAAGGGGGGGAAGGCTATTTCAGTTCCTGTTGACTGCTTCCTTATTTTTGCTCTAAACGGAGGGGGTTTTGTCTTTTTAGGCTGTTTTACATTAAATAGGTTTTCACTAGATTTTTTGCATGGGCCATTTTATTATTAGCTTACTCATCAAATTATTAATGTTTGCCTCTTATTTCGCTCTATTCACTAAAGGCCACATAATAAGTTTTTTATTCTTTAGACCTTTCCTCATAACTAAGATGTACCATGACCCTCATTATGTTAGTTTCTAATCTTAGTAGCTTCTCTTTCTATAAATTGGCAGTTATGTCCTGTGAGTCCATGCTTATTTAAAAACACGTTTAGTTAAAAAATATAATCCCGACGCTTACTATAAAGAAAAAGCCTTTGCAGATGATATAAAGTGTTATATTAAAGGTATGCTATATAAAACTTCATAAAAGAATTTAAAACACCTTTTACACTCATGAGAAAACTTGATGCATTTCTTGCCACACAATGGCACTACCTCAAGAGTTCTCTAGCTACAAAAATGAATAAAAATACTTATCCTGCAAGTTTACTGAGGGCAAAAAACAAGCCCTAAGTTGCGCTAATAATAATGCATAAATATAGACACTCACTTGCATATGCATCAATAAATGAGTTCTACAAGCTCATTTAGACCATTAGGTCTAATGCTCTGGAGTTTATACATCCAGTAATTTTCCCTCTTCTGGATGTCAGTTGGATAACTTTTAGGTCATGTCCCCGCGGTTTGTGGCCGTTTGTTTTCAGAAGGTTTGCAGGTTTTGTTGCAGACCGTTCTGATAAAACCACCGCAAACGAGCATCAACTGGATCCGCTATGGGATAACCCGGTGAAGAGCAGTCCCCACTGCACGGTTTTCGCCCAGCGGTGTTTGCCCTCTTGTGGGGCTCTGCCCAAATAAAAAATCATTCAACTATGCACATTCTTCCCATTCGGATTTTCTGACGGAATATGTGCAACGTGAATGTGAAAGGGGGAGGGCTTTTCTCCTCTTCATATGTGCCCTATTATCATTAATAAAAAAAAATGTAATAAATATGGCCCTGACTGTGAACCTGCTGGGACGATTCAGACTTATGATACTCTTAACCACAACTCTTTGATATGATCCTAATGTCTGCTTTTTTTTTAACCCAATTATAAGCTATTATATATAAATCTATAAACCTTAATATACCCAATTTGCATTTTTGAGGTATAGTGTAAAATGCTCTGCAAAGTCCAAAAAATATGTTCAGAGCTACCCATCTATTCATATTTCTACTAATCTCTTTCTATAAAAACATCAGGTTGATCTACAAACTGCTGGCTTTCAGAATAATATTATTTTCTGCAAAATACTCCTGTATTAAGAGCCCTTGGAATAGCTTTCACATAATACACATTCAATTTTCTAGTCTCTAATTATCTGGGAAGATTAGATCCCTTCTTCAAGATGGGAACCACATTTGCCTTTTTCCATTCTACTAGCACTATATCAGTAACCAGAGCACCTATGCATATTATGAACAGGAGCACAAAAATAACTGGGCTGAATTCTTCAAGAACTTTTGGGTCCTGGAGCTTTGCTTACATTTAGTTTATTTAACTAAGCTTGGACTATTTCTACATTCAGCCGGGAGAGTTAGCAAATATGAAAAAAAGCAATCACTGTGCTATGCTTTCGTTAAAAAAAAAATGCTGCTTATGGCAGACCTCCCCATTCCCCACCTTTAGATGCGACACTGTTTCAATATTAATTTTAAATGCTAAGGGGACTGTTTCACTACATTATTGGAAGTGGATGTAGCACTTACTAGAAAGGTCTGGTGCAGAGAACTTGCAGTATGACATGTAGTACATGGACCAATCATGTCCTTCAGAGTGGGAGCCGTTGTCACAGAATTTAAATATGCATCTGTCTGTAAGTGATGTATTTTTGATGCTCTCGGAATATATTTTTAATGGTAATTATATGTTCATGATGGAGTTTCACAGCAGGAAGCTACACACAGCAGGAATATCAACATACCTCTGTAAATAGAGAGGAAACATAATGAATGGCATACAGATAACAAAAAAGTTTCAGTTACATTTCATTTATTCAAATGGTACAAGATTCCAGTCAGTAAAAACATGTTTTGAACCAATTCATCAAACTGGTCGACATGATTCTTTATATATTGTGTCTAAAAAGCTCCTACTTTTTTAATAGGCAAGTCTCTGGGGAAAGTACTACAGTTCAATTAACTCAGTCTCTGGTGCTGAACGGATATTTTCTCTTTAACAATATGGAATTTCGCAATGTCTTTCTGCTTCAACTGTTTCAGTGGCTTTCTATAAATACTCTAATCAGTTCACAGCAACAGTTTTGAATTTAGTTCTCTGGAATACAATCAGACCAATATATCCTTCTCTTGTGGGATATTCCTATATCCAAATCTTCTCCATTATGTAAAATAAGACCCTATTAATCTTTTCACAGTATTTAATTTGTTTACATAAACCGCCTTTTCTTAACACCTCATGTCTTTAAATACTTTCTGATCTTGGATCTTGTACATTTCTACACAATTTTTACATTCACCCATTAATCCCATAATTCCCATGAATTAGCTAAAAGTATGTCTAAGACAATAACATCTGTCAAATTTAACTCATTCCAGACACAGTGGGGCATATTTACTAATACAGTCGAATGCACAGTCTGAAAATATGCCAGATTTATATTGGCTGAAGATGTGCGATAAATCTGGTACAAATTTAGACATTTGTATGTAACTTTCTACTACTTGTTAGCACGGATTATCTTTGCAGTTATAACGTGTACCTAAATTTCTCACGGCGTATCAGCGCTGCTGACGTTTCCTTTGTTTGAACTGCAAAAGTGTCTAAAAGCTATCTAAAGGGTCGGCCAATGGCCAGTGACAACAAAATGCCCAGTTTTGGATTCTATAAGAATCCTACAGTTTTTTGTATTTTTTAAACAGTTATTTAGGATAATCGGTTCTGTCTACGGCTTGCCAGTTTGGCCTTCCACCATAAACACAATCGAAACAGGACATGTTCTGTCCAGGTAGAAGAATGTACATGTTCCATGATTTTTTGAAAGTTTTCAAATTTAAAATCCAACCATCAGAAAATTCAAGTTTTGTAGATTATAGCTCAGATTTTCTATCAAAATCTACAGTAGGTGGATGGTTGACAGTCGATTTTCAAATTCGAAAACCATCTGAAAACCCTTGTCACATGGACATACACTAAAATGCATAATGAGTGTGGTTTAAAGCACCGAGTCGCCTCGTATTGTGGTGCTATTGTTTTTAGTAATTGTGTTTTCATTTTTCATCCACCTTCATGAGCCATAGCCTTTTGATTTCTCCATTGAGAAGAGTGGCATAAGGTGTATCCACATAACAGACTATTTAAATTCTGACTTGAAATAAAAAAGGGGTTTTTTTTAAATCTTGTTTAAAACTGATACTAAAAGCATTCCCACTAACCTCAAAAGAAAATATA
Organism: Phyllomedusa bahiana; assembly: GCA_025379985.1. Classification (NCBI taxonomy): domain Eukaryota; kingdom Metazoa; phylum Chordata; class Amphibia; order Anura; family Hylidae; genus Phyllomedusa; species Phyllomedusa bahiana. The sequence continues at coordinate 5,823 of JAODAL010085299.1, forward strand.
CATTGAATTCATACAATACATATTTTTGCCGACCAGTTTTTTGCCTACAGAAACTTAGACCCCCCCACCCCCCCAATCGTTCCTTCTTTGATTGTATTCTATGCATTAATTCGCAAGGAAATCTACTATTGATGTCAATGGGTGACTAAAATTGTTTGTAAAAGTGCCCTAAACATTTGTATGGGTGTTTTCATGCGGATCCTGCGTCAAAACCAATAGAAATGAATGAGACTTATTTCTGACCTTCAAACCTAGAGGTAAAAGAGATCCTATTATGCACAGGCAACAACATGTAAAATACCCATTGAAAGTAGCATCGTCCGATGACTTTTTAAAAGGCAGAATCCGACATGCAAATATTTCCTGTCGTGTGAAGGTGCCCTTAGGGTTTGTTTTTTGGGGACAAATTTTAGACTTTAATGGCAACATTTAGGGCCATATGTATGAAAAATATCTAGGTCTAAAACTCCCTTTGTTGTCCATAACAACCAATGAGAGCATCTCATTCATTTCATATAATGCTCTGGAAAAATTAGATGGGCTCTCTGATTGACTGCTAAGGGCAACAAAGAAAGTTTTAGATCTAGATATTTTTCATACATATGGCCCTATTAATGTAACCACATAGTGTACTAGCTAACCAAAAAATGTATTTGTGGAGTGAAAAGAAAAATATTTCCAATGTGAATGAATAAGAATGATTTTTTAATAGATCAAACTTTAATGCATGCAGCTTATTAATTATATAATTTATTTATTTAATGTTTTATAATTTATTTTTTTGCATGATAAATGGGAAAATGGGCTGTTTTAAAATGTTTATTTCTATAATACTAGTGTTGAGCGATTTTTATCGACATAGTTGAAATCGGCAGCGGTTTTATTGGTGATCGAAGATGTCCAAGATCATGCGATAATTAAGGTTAAATTGAGCATCGTTATTATGATCGCGCCTTTTTTGGCGCTTCCTGTACTTTTGGTGGCCAGCCTATCAGATTACAGAATAGAGCAGGGTGAGATGTGTGGTGCGACGTCATGACTGCCTTTTTGGGTTGTGTATGGTTGCTGATTGCTGAAAAATCACATGACCTCGTTTTTAATAGAACAGCGGTTTCTCTGTTTCAGCCTCAGTGTCTCTCAGCGTCTCTAGGATAGGACCTTGCGCTCTGCTGTGGCCAAAAGACTCCAGCGAAATTAGTCTATTCTGCAACAGAGTCACTCTACTATTAGCTGTGATCCTTCCAATTTAGTTATAATTAGAGATTTGAGATTTTATGTAGTTAGCTAGAGAATTTTAAAGCAACATCTACCATCTGTAAATTCACGGTTGGGGGGGAGCAGGGTTGGGCCCCTGCGGGCGAACACGACAAGGCTCTATCTATAAGAACGCTGGATAAGTTCACCAAGACTTAGTGTAGACATTGTAGTGGAATATATCTTATTATTAACAGGTTTGCTATTGAAATATTTCCTGTATATTGGGAGCTGTGAAACTTATATTGGATACACATCATTTCTAGTAACTGCATGGTCTCTTTGTTAGGTGCCAAAACTCCACTTATATTATCAGTATACATTTCAGATATGTGTTCATTTTAATTTTACCCATTACACCTGTGACTGTTGATATATCCACCTTGCAGTTTAAATTTCAATCCAGCAATCTTGTAGTCAGCCGGTTGGTTGTTGCCAAAAAAATTACCGTGTATCATACGAAAACATAACTGATTCGTGATTTTTTGACTTTTGCGCACCCAGCATTGTTCATTGACGCAGCATCACGTTAATCTTAAACAGCATATTCTTATCACTCTGTCGCCACAGGTGAATTGAAAGGTTCTGTGACACTTTTATAACTAAGTGTGTTGCCTAGATGTAGCACGCTATCCATTTGACTGTTGTGGATGTTTAATGTTCAGCTTCTCCAGCTCCCCCCCCCTATACCAATTCCAGTCTAATCTAGCAATGTAGTGCACCTCGCTTTTTGCATTCTTATAATGCTTTCTCATATGGGGACTAATATAGTAAGCCTAGTTATCTCTGATTCTGCATTCTGATCGAGGGTGTAAGCTTCTGATGCCACTCTATACACCCTGTCCAACATCTTGTACATGTGCTTCACATATTGGCAATGGGTTCAAACTAGGAAAAGGAAAGCTCTTGAGAAAATAAAAGAACTGTAGTTTAATCTTGTCAATTTGAGCAAAAAAGTTCAATAAATAAAAATGACTTCTGCACTTTTTGTCAGCAGCTAAATAAATTTACAATTTACTGTATTAGAAGGTCTAAGTAATTTGAACTCATAGATCGTACTTGATGCTCAAAAGTAAAGCTTTCAGATCTGCCGGCTGCGTACTCAGCTGAAATGGGACCCATACATGCAAGGCACTAAGAAAAGTGCCAGCACTTGGACCCCAAATGACCTGTCCTCCTCGCATTTGTTTTTTAAATCACAGAAAATGGGCAGGTTAAAAAAAATCAATTCCCAGAGACATGTAAAAAAACTTAATACTATTTAGAGGAGGTTTCACAGATTTAAAATACTGATAAAGAGTCAAGTCGCGTTACTTCCAGCAGGCGCCCCTCAGGCACATCTGCTCACCTCTCCTCTCCTCCTGCCACGACTGTCTGTTCTTGCCTGGCTGCTATAGGGCACATGAGCCAGCTGCCTCTGATTTAAAGGACCAGCGCATCACCGAACTTTTCTAGCCAACCACTTTTGGCCCTTGGCTATTTTAAATCACTTCTACCAATGTCCCACACCCAGTTGAATGGTACTGTTTAGACATGTACTACAACTTCTGCATGTTGTTTCGGGACTGCCTCCCTGTTACAGATTTTCCTGCTAGATTGTTGACCTTGCTTTGTCTGCCACCTGCCCTGACTGATTGCCTGTGTTCCAACCTCATCTCAGCCTCAACCTCCTGTACAATGCATCACGGCTCGTCGGCTGTCACCGTGAGGACCTACACCAGGAGTAGTGACCTGGGGGTTTCCCACAGCAAAGACCAACCAGTTTTGCAGCGGCCTCTGGTGAAGACTGAGGGACCCTTAGGCTTTACTTCTAGGCATAAGTTATATCAACCCATCAAAGATGACCAAGCAGATCCACCTCATGTCTCAAGTGTCCACCGTGACAATACAACTGAACCATGATCCCGCCGACTTACCTCCATAAAACATGCAAAACCCATCTCTGAAATTATGCGCCCGGACGTCTCTCAGGAGCAACTGTTCCAAATGCTGCAAAACCCAGTGACTCGACTCCCGGAAGCCGCTCCAGCTCTGGTTCCTGCTCTGTTTCCTGTTCTTGTATCTGCCCCAGTCCCAGCAATTCCTAAAATCTCTTCTCTACACCTGCCAATATTGCCTAACTACAGCAGAAACCCCAAAACCTGTGGTTGGTTTTTGAACCAGTGCACAATATACTTTAAGGTCTTCTCCCACTAGTTTGTCTCAGACAGAGCAATAGTGACATTCATCATCTCCCTGCTTTCCAGAGAAGCTCTAGCCCTGGTCACTCCCCTTTGGGGATCCACATCACATAAACCTGAGCACTGTGGCTGGACATAGCATGTGAACAGTGGACGTTTCATGCTACAGTGGGGATGTACAGGCCAGACACCGGGATGGAGCGGGAGCGTCACGGAGATGAGTATACTTCTTTTTTCTTTTCAATTTTTAATCATACCTCAGTGGACCATTGAGTTTTTGTAAGTCCCGGACAACTCCTTTAATGGGTAAAGTAGTAGAATTAATCAAAATAAGTTTGATTTTAAATTTGGGGCAACTAACTACATTTGGCCTTCTAAGGGAATTATAGACCTACCTATCTACTGAGAGTCTCTATAGACCTACCAACCTACTGGGAGGACCTTTAAACCTACTAACCTTCTGGGGAGACCTATATACTTCCATACCTACTCGGGGGACCAATAAGCCTACCAACCTACTAGGAGAGCTATATTCCTACCAACCTACTAGGGAGACCTATATACCTGCCAACTTCTGGGGGACCTATTCACCTATCTAACTACTAAGAGGACCTATGTATCTACCCACCTTCTGAGAGACCTATATAACTACTTACCTAAGGCACGTCTCCTTGTGCCTCTTTCCTGCCTGGAATAAAGTTGTGCCCTAGGCGCTTACTACCTCTGCTTACCCGTCGCCCCTGCCCTGTTCTCCAGCAACATTGGCAGAATCTATTGGTGGCAAAGTGTACTGTGGCCCACAAGCTGGTGGTTGCAACATATACTTTTCAACCTTTTAAATATTTTAGCACCGTCCCTAAGAATACCCCTTATGAAACTGGAAACACCCATTTGAGAACAGGGTTTATTTGTTTCACCCCTAATACAATCCCAGTTTTTGGGCGTTTTTACTGGAAAAAAAAGTTATAGTTGGCAATTATGACTTAAAATTATCCTCAATACTAAGTTTCCCAAAAAACAGGAAATTTATGTAAAAGGGAAAAGATGTTTTTTTGTTAAATACCTTAAATACCCTGTACTATTGACTATTGACTTTGTTGTTGTTAATGTTATTTCTTCAGGTTCCTATATTGTGCAGATATTACTTTTTAAATAGTAAAATGAATAATTTTACTAATATAAACAGATATAAATTAGCAGTTTGCTTTATGTAACATTCATTCATAGACAGCAATGTATATTTGTAACTGCTTTCATGTTATTTCATCTGACAGCTTTATAGTTCCTCTGTACCTCTGTACCCCTGAATGTAAAAAACCAAATATCAAACTCATGACCCAGTAAGGTCAGTTTTGTAGTAGTAATGGGACATTTAGAAGA
>JAODAL010085300.1:0-10636 GCA_025379985.1 Phyllomedusa bahiana
CCCCGCGGGGCCCCGGAACCGGAAAGTTTTTCCAGCACTTTTTAACTGGGGTCATGCAGGTTTGGAGCTAATGCTGTAGCCCAGGACAGGTATAGTCAATGTCCAGTTAAACTAAAATTATGGTTCAAAGACTCCATTTCACAGCACTTTTTAATCTGTGGGTCAGACAGGTTTAATGGTCATTCTGCGGTACAGGACAGATATAGTCAATTTCCAGTTCAACTAAAATGGTGGTTGAAAGACTCCTTTTTGCGGCACTTTTTAAATCTGGGGGTCATGCAGGTTTGGGGCTCATGCTGTGGCCCAGGACAGGTATAGTCAATGTCCAGTGAAACTAAAATGGTGGTTCAAAGACTCCTGTTTGCGGCACTTTTTTAAATGTGGGGGTCATGCAGGTTTGGGGGCTCATGCTGTGGCCCAGGACAGGTATAGTCAATGTCCAGTGAAACTAAAATGGTGGTTCAAAGACTCCTTTTCCCAGCACTTTTTAATATGTGAGTCAGACAGGTTTAATGGTCATTCTGCGGTACAGGACAGATATAGTCAATGTCCAGTGAAACTAAAATGGTGGTTGAAAGACTCCTTTTTCCGGCACTTTTTAAATCTGGGGGTCATGCAGGTTTGGGGCTCATGCTGCGTTCCAGGACAGGGATATTCAATGTCCAGTTCAAGTAAAATGATGGTTCAAATCATACTGCCTTCTGGCACTTTTTAATTTGTGGGTGATGCAGGTTTAAGGGTCATGCTGTGGTACAAGACAGGGATAGTGAATGGTCTGTGAGTTTTTTTTCTGTGGCTTTTATAACCTAAGTGTGTTGCCTAAGATGTAGCACGTATCCATTTGACTGTTGTGGATGTTAATTCCAGCTTCTCCAGCCCTGTTTGGGTGTAAGAATGAAGGTGTTGTTGCTCTCCCATAGACTTTAATGGTGATCGGCGATAATCTATTATCGACTATCGGAAATCGTCTTGATAATTGCCGATATCGACTATCGACAAGATGACGATAGTCAACGTAATCGCTCATCACTAGTCTCTAGGGGTACCAGAAGTAGCTTTAGGTTTCAATGCTCTGTGGGCTCCATCAAGTTTGATGACATGAGTTTCTGCTTCGCCTAATATGTTATTAAAGATCGTGGAAAGAACAACACGGAGATGTTGCTGGTTCTGGAATGCCTCTTATCCTAATATTACTCCGTCTCCCCCTATTGTCTATGTCTTCAAGGTGTCTGGATGTTTCCCTTAAGGCCTTAGCTTGCAGAGATAATTGAGACTGCAGCCCAGAGACATAAGATCTGGTATCATCCTGAGCGACCTCCAGATCTTCTACACGGTTTGCAATGCATTTTAAATCCATGCGAACTGCTGCTATCTCAGATTTGCATGCTTCTCTCACCTCTGTTACTAGTGCTTTAAAGTCCGTCTGTAAAGGCAGATGGCGAGTTTGGCTCTAAGGTCTTGAGAATGGGCGCTCATGTCTGGAACATGTCTGGTGCTTCTAAGAGTGATTCGGATGATGAGGCCCAATTATTATCTACAATACGTTGTACACCCAAGGTCGATTCCACGTCTAAATTCTCCTCGATGGGATCTGACCAGGTGGTAGATCTGGAGCTCCCTGCACACTGTTTTTTTTAGCATTCCCCGGGGTACGCGGTTTAGACGGCATGGTTGGAGTATCCTGTAGAGGATCTGTATCGCAGGAGCCTCCATTCAACTGCCGGTGCTCTGTTGGCAGCCCTAGAGTAAAGTTCCCGGTGGTACAGGGTATGGAGGTCCGGGTGATAGGGACCTCGGGATTGTCAATAGAGTCCAAACTAATGTGGCTGGAATCCGGAGCGTCCCGGCTGGTAAGGTGGAGTTTTACTTTGTTTGTTATGCGTCCCACCTATGAACTCTGTATAGTTCTGTTTGTTGGTCCCCTTGCCAATGAGGGCTGTCTGGGAATATATTTTGTGATCAATTGTCCCTCTGGTACTATAACACTTCCCCGCTGCCTCTGTAGGCGCTGTCTCTGAGCTTTTGGTTTAGCCAGGCTTTAAGAGGAGTGTGAGGAGTGTGTGAGGAGAATATGGCGGATGCGCCACGTCTGGGGAACTTAAGATGGAGGACAGGGAGCACAGTTTGCAGTCTTTATGCCAGATCCCTGTATCAGAAGGCTAGATTAATGTCCAATCTCTATGCAGGGAGATTGTCAGGGGTCACTTCTCTAGCAGGCCCTTGCGCAGTGAAGACAGTGAATGCTGCTCCCCCTCCCGTGTAATGGCGGCTTCTCTCCTACCTCACACCAGGATTCTGCCTTTTGGTAATGATCTGTTCCCCTTTGTGCTATGTCCGGAGGGGATGGAGAATGTCAGAGGACTCGTCCGGTATCGATGCAGCAAGTGCGGGAACAGCCGCTGCACCTCCGACCCGCTGCTGTGTCAGCTCTCCCGCCCTCGTCTTCTCCTACTTCTGCCCGCACGCGGCACTCCCTTCTGCTCTCCCAGCTCGGGCATTTCACCTCCAGTGGCGTCCGACACTTCCTCCGATTCCGGGTGTAGTTGCTTGTCGATGGCTGTTATGCAAGGTGGGTTTCAGCCAGAGAAAAGCCACTGCAGCCCCTCAGTTGCTAGTCTGGTCTCTGGAGGATCTTGACTATGTGGCCCTCTTAGTTGGTGCCCGGACACGCCCCCCCCCCCCAAGTATGTATATTTATTAATGATATAGGGAGGGGAACCAAGCTATGCACTGTAGTGCAAGCTACACTGAGTGTTTGGGCATCCACTTGGCAAATGAGGTTCAATGTGGATAAATGTAAGGTTCTGCATTTGGGTATGAATAATCTGCAGGAACCATGTGTTCTAGGGGGTAAAAAAAAACTGGGAGAATCACCATTGAGAAGGACCTGAGTGTACTTTATTGTGTAAACAATGCAGAAGAGTGTTTAAAGATGGCGGATTTACCACTTTCTGCCTGGGGCAAGAAGTAGTAACACAGCAGACATGACAGTGATGAAAGCCGTCACAAGGCTTCCAGCCACCATGTTGATAGAGTGGTACCAAAAGCTATGGTGGTGATCGGAGTGAGAAATGGTGCACAGCACGGTTTTTAATTCATTTAGGTTACACTGCTGTAATCACCATGGAGTCTAAATGGTTTAGCAGCAGGGATGTGTCGGTGAGGGGCTAAAGACAATGTACATACAAAAGATTAAAAACAATTAAAACGCCAAATGGCTACATGATAAAGGCCACTAGAAGTATACAAAAGTGGCCAGGCAATAGCTGAAGAACAAAATATCATATAATATGACAAATGGAAAATAACTATATTACCTATAGAAACACACAAAAAACAAGTAGTCCTATAAGGCTATGTTTACACAGCTATTTGGATTTTCAGTGGATTCAGCATTTTGAATCTGCTGAAAATTCAACTGTACCAGCGCTGTATAGCCCTCAATAGAAAATCTGTGCTGTAGTCTACACAGCGTGGATTTTTTTCTGAGGGTTTCCTAAACCGCCGTCCATCTGGCAGAATATAGAACATGTTCTATCTTTCTCCAGATTTTGGTTGGATTCCTGTGGAGCCCATGTACTGGGTTGCCGGGAATCCGAAATCGCAAAAAACACAAAAAAAAATTAAAATGATGGTGCGGCACGGCGAAGTTAAAATACCGTCGGAAGTCTGACGGTATTTTAGGTTTGCTATATAGACATAGCCTTAGCAGGGAAAAACAGATACAAATATCTAAAGCAATGTCCCAAATATGGCTACTTTCTGTAAGCTTCCAAAATATACAGTATATACTCGAGTATAAGCCGAGATTTTCAGCACAAAAAATGTGCTGAAAAACCCTACCTTGGCTTACACTCGAGTCAGCCGTCGGCGTCCGGGCGCGCTGGCGGAGATCGATCAGCTGTAGGCGACTCCTCTGGGGGCGCATATAGGTGACCCTCGAGTTACCTGCCGGTGTCCGAGCTCTGTCATGGTGGGGACCCCTTCAGCTATATGTGACTCCTCTGGGAGTACATATAGCTGAAGGCACTCTTGTGGAGCAGATAGCAAGTGCTCCCTGCTCCACAATAGGACTCAGAAAGAGGCCGCAAGTCTGCAATGCCACAGTTTCCGGCACAGGCTGTCTGCGCGGACTGATGACATCACGCCGCCTGTGCCAGGAAGAAGATGGGTCGCATCGGAGTGGAGAGGTAAGAGGGGAGAGAGGTGAGTATTTGTATTTTTTAACACACCCTTCCTGTACCTGCCTATAACTGCCTATGGGGGGACATATACCTGCCTATACCTGCCTATAGGGGGACATATACATGCCTATGGGGGGAAATATACCTGCCTATAACTGCCTATATCTGCCTATGGGATGACATATAACTGCCTATATCTTCTATGGGGGACATATATCTGCCTATAACTGCCTATGCCGGCTATGGGGGACATATACCTGCCTATAATTGCCTATACCTGCTATGGGAGACATATACCTGCATATTGGGGACATTAAATTGCCTATACTTGACTATGGGGTTATTAAACTGCCTATGGTGGACATATACTTGCCTATGGGGTTATTAAACTGCCTATACCTGCAATTGTAATTTTGTTGGTATCCATTTTTATCTTTGAAATTTATCAGTAGCCGCTACATTTTCCACCCTAGGCTTATACTCGAGTCAATAAGTTTTCCCAGTTTTTTTGTGGCAAAAGTAGGTGCCTCGGCTTATAATCGGGTCGGCTTATAATCGAGTATATACGGTAATATTTTACAGTGCAAAAAACAGCACCAAAAAAATAAAGTGAAGAAGAAGATGGTAATAAATAACGAGATACTAAACTATTTTAGCTATACCCAGAAATAGCCCCACGCATATCGCCGCAAAAAGACAGCTTCCTCAGGGGTTAAACATGTCTTTATATGTCCTGGGATGAGTGGCTTCTTTGGGCACCAGGTGAGGGCCCCATTTTTTCTGGTTCATTATGTATAAAGGACAAGGTCTTCCTTTTACTCTCTTTTTGAGAGAATATAAACCTAACTCCTGCTGAAGAAAATCTTGACCAGCAATCCTCTGGGATTCTCCATGCACCTGTGAGTCTATGCCCTGTGATACCTCAGGAAATAAATAACGAGAGACTAAACTATTTGGAGCTATAGCCATTCACAGCCCCATGCAAATTTCCACAACAAGACGACTTCCTCATGGGTTCAACTTGTCTTTTCATGTCCTGGGATGAGTGGCTTCTTTGGGCACACGGTTTCTACGATTAAGGGCTATGGTTGCCTGAAATGCGTCAGTGATGTCTGTTTTTGTAACATGTGACACATGTTTTTAACCCCTTAACAACCTAGGACGTATGTATATGGCCAGGTCGTTTGGGGGTTCACGCACCTGGATGTATGCATACGTCCTGAGGATCGCGCGAACTCCAAAGCAGAGTTTGCGCGATCGGCGCGGAATGTCAGCTGTATATTACAGCTGACATCCCGCAGCGTTGGCCCCGACCCAAGATCACCCAAATAAGTAAAACACAAACACGAAAAATAAAATAAAAAACACGTACATCGCCCTTTTCCCCTATACAAACGCCAATCGCCCCAAAAAAGATAAAAAATAAATAAAGTACCCATATTTGGTATCGCCGTGTGCCCTGCCCTATAAATCTGTCATGTTAATTAACCCGTACGGTGAACGCCGTAAAATAAAAAAAATACAAAAATCACAGATTTAAGATTTTTCTTCAGCCCACAGCACATAAAATGGAATAAAAAGCGATCAAAAACCCCCATAAACTCCAACATTGTGCCAATAAAAACGTCAGTTCATCCCGCAAAAAAAAGTCCTTACACAGCTCTGTATATGGAAAAATAAAACAGTTATGGCTCTCAGAAGACAGCCATGCATAAATATTCTTTTACACACTAAAAACACTTTTTTTTTTTTAAAAGTGCTTCAACATAAAAAAAACTATATATATATTGGGTATCGTCGTAATCGTATCGACCCACAGAATTAAGCTAACTTATCACGGATACTGCATGGTGAGCGCTGTTAAAAATAAAAAACACTACTAGGATTGAGGTATTTTCTTCACCCTGCTTTCCAAAAAAGCGAATTTAAAACTGATCAAAAAGTCTTGTCCTCCCAAAAATGACACCAATAAACACGTCTACTCATCCCACAAAAAACAAACCTGTACACAGCTCCATACAAAGAAAAATAAAAAAGTTATGGCTCTCAGACTATGGGGATGCAAAAATGTGTTTTCCTGTTTGAATAAAAAATGTTTTAAATTTTATAAAAGCAGTAAAAAATAAAAAAATATACAAATTGGGTATTGCAGTAATCGTATCGACCTGCTGAGTAAAGCTAGCATGTCATATATAACGCAGAGTGACCTCTATAAAAATAAAAAATAAAAAACACTACCAGGATTGCTGTATTTTGTTTAAAGCTCCTCACAAAAACCTTAATAAAAAGTGAACACCGCGTTGTATGCACCCCATAATGGTAACATTAAAAGCATCAATTCACCCCGCAAAAAACAAGGCCCTACACAGCTCTGCAAAGAGCGAACGCATGGAAAGTGCAATCCGGCTTCACATCGAGGAGGAGGAGGAGAAAATCCAAGCCGACGAGAGATAGGATAAAATCCCAAAAATTTATTTTCATATCATTTTAAAAAAATTTTGTGTTATCTTTCAAATATGCTCAAGACAAGGTGCATGAATAAATTGTGGCTTGTTACAGCATGATGACCAGCAGCAAAATTGTCGCACAAACTGCCACAGCTCTGCACACAGCAAAATAAAAAAGTTATGGCTGTCAGAATAGGACAACATAAAAACGCATTTTTTATAGACCTAATTCTATTGTGTATAAGTAATAAAACATAAAAAACTATATAAAATCTATATTATTGTTATTGTATTGACCCCCATAGTAACGTTATTATGTAATTTACACTGCACGGTGAATGCTGTAAATTTGAAACCCAAAAAACAATAACAGAATTGCGTTCCCCCCCCCCACTCATTTTCATGGCCCAATGCTAAAAAAACTATGGAACACCTGTGTGCCCAAAATGCACAATACACCCCCATATGAGATCCATGAGGGGTGTTGAATCTAAAATGGGGCGACTTCTGGAAGATTTCACCTGTTATGGTTCTTTGGGGGCTTTGCAAATGCGACATGGCACCCACTAAAATCTGCGATCCAAAAGCCAAATAGCACTTCCTTTCCCCTTTTATGCCCTGGCCATGCCCAAACACAGTTTACACCACATGTAGGACTGCCGAACTGATGAAATTCGTAACAAATTGTAGTTGCTTTTTTTCCAGGGTTCTTGTAAATATAAACATTTTAAGCTAAATTTCAGATTGTGGAAAAAAAATATTTTTTAATTTTCACAGCCTAATGCTAAAAAAAAAATGTGTGAATCACCTGTGGGTTGGAAATACTCACTTCACCTCTGGATATATTCCTAAAGGGGTTTAGTTTCCAATATGGGGTCTTTTTAGGGGTGTTTATTTAAAGTTTTAGCACCTTAGGGTGTCCGCAAACCTGAAATGGCGCCTAAATAAAATCGTATTGAAAATGAGACCCCAGAGTCCAGTAGGTGCTCCTCCTATTCTGAGGCTTGTGGTTGAGCCAAATAGTGCACTAGGACCACATATGGGATATCTCTAAAAATGGCAGACCTGGGGGAATTGACATTAAATTGCATTGACCTGGTCACATTTACTGTTTTGCAGTGAATAATAGATAAATATTTAAAATCTGCAAAGAATCTGCTTTAATTTCTGTGAAATACCTAAAGCGTTAACACACTTCCTAAACACTGTTGTAAATACCTCAAGTGGTCTATTTTTCTTAGATGGGTGATTATGGGGGTCCCTAACAGCGGCCCCTCAAACCACATCAAATGGGTGGCCCCTAAAAAAAGTATATTTCAAAAATTTTTTTGAAAATGTGAGAAATTTCAAATAATTTTTTAAGCCCCCCAAAAGTCTAAAAAAAAAAAAAGACATTTAAAAAATAAAGCCCAAACCCATAGGGGCATATTTGACTAGATATAACTATTTTGTGGTGAATAAAATCTTTTTTGCACGCGAAATTTGACAAAAGCAAATTTTTTCCCAAATTTTTTACAAAAATTTTTTTATTTTTTACAAAGAAACAAATTGTATAGACCAAAATTTCTTTAAAGCACACTGTCATGAAAAACAATTCTGGAATCCATGGAAAGTAAAAGTGTCAAAAAGTTTTTTTCCACATAAAGTGACACATCCAGATTTAAAAAATAGGGGTTGTAGTAGGCCAAAAATGGGTGGGTCCCCTTTGGGTTTTAAAAAGGTAAAATAAAGAAGGAAAAAAATTTTATATGGACTGGAGTGCTTTATTTTTAGACTTTGGGGACAGTATTTTTTTGCCCCGGTGCCCTTTTTTTTTTTCACATTTTAAAATGAAGGAAATCTATGAAACCCTTCTACTGTGGGTCATAGATTTAGCGGTTTTAGCTACAAAGGAAATTCTGGCCAGGAACCCCTTCTAAAGTGCTCTACCCCTTTCCCCCGCAGTAATGCCTGGATTTCTGTTCAAAAGTCAAAATGGTAGCTTCGTACGTTTTTAGGGACACACCTCCACATTTCCCCCATCCAGGGGCATTACAAAGTGCCGCGGGTGCTTTGTAATGCGCCTAATATTGGAGTGCGCCTCATTAAAAATATAACGCACAGGGCTGCGCAAGTTTTCGGGCTAAAAAGATGCCAGACTTCTGGTGCAGCCTTGTACATAAATGTCGCCCTTTGTATCTTGACCAGCAATTCTTTGGGATTCTCTGTGTACCTGTGAATCCATGTCCTGTGATACCTCAGGAAATTGATGAGCGTTTCACTCTTGTTTTTCATGCTAAAGAAGTCCCTACTTCCAAATGTTTCCAGGCAGTGGAAAAGGTCTTTAAAAAGCAGGTTCTGCTTGAGGAGTTATTAGAGTTTACACTGTTCATAGTTAGGGTGGTAATAAGCATCACAATAAATGAAAATAATTAGCAAATTCTAAAAATTATTGCATGGCCGTGATAGCCTTTTTGTAGGATGGGATAGGTGGTTCTCGGGGTGACAGGTGGGGGTGGGTTGGGTTATGGGGTAACTATACGTTTCAACCGTCCCTCACCCACATGATGGTCCCCGATTCCAGGGGCTGCCCCATGGTCCTGAGCAGTCAGTGGTATGTTCTGAGGATTCATGGCACATGCCCTGAATTTCCTGGTCTGCCCTGTTTTATTTAACTCTGCACATTCTAGGGACGTGCAAACAGTTAAAATATACTTGCCAACTCTCCCAGACTCCCAGGAGTATTCATACACATTCCAATATCAGCGGCACACTATCAACTAAAAGAACTATCAAAAGGCACATAGGAAAAGCATTTCTGCTACTTAGGATATATTGAAAATTATGAGGTTCTTAGTTCACATTTTTTATCAAAACTGTTTAAAGCCCACCTTCGAACTTCAACGAGATCTCAATGCAGGTGGGTCCTACACTGACGTTTTCCCCTCTCTAGTTCCTGTTCAGACCTCCACACTCTAGGGAGTGAAGGCACCAGCTACCAGACACACTGCATTAGATTTAAAACCTGTGAAGGTGGGTGGAGTGCAAAAAAACAATGGAGGCAGCCACATACACAAACTAGAAAACGACACTTGGCCCTGCACATCTCCAAAAATTTTTGGGGAAAAAATGAGCATAGGTACATGCTGGTGTGGCAATAATATATATACACATTCCAAAAGGGTGCACCAAGATGGCGGTTTTACTACTGCAATAGGGTAGACAAAGATGGCGGTTTTACTACTTCCTGCAATGGAAGCCTTCAAAAGGCTTCCAGCTGCCATGTAAACCGATTAGGCGCGGGACCCCGATAGAAGTGAGGAATGGTGCGCTGCACATTTTTCTCGTTCATTTACTTACCGCAGCCGCAATTGCCGCAGCATCTATGGAGTTAAACCGCACGTAATGGAGCCAGCTAATGGATCAGTGGACTTCTGATGTGGCTTTGAGGGGGCTATATGTTGGACACCCACATAAATGACTCCATTTAAAAAAAAAACTGAAACCCCCTTAAGTTATTCAAAACAATATTTAGGAAGTTTGTTAGCCCTCTAGGCATTACATATGAATTTAATTAAGTGTGTCGTCCTATTAACTCATGTGTTTATGATAAACATGTTTTTTAAGCATTTTGGGTATGTTTATTTTCATTTTCCACATCACTATCAATATTTATAAATAATCTTTGTGTCCTGCAGTTTTCTCTATGGCCACTAGGCCTAATAATAGTCTGATACTACCTGTTTTGTAGAGAAAACTTTTCAGTAGTCTCCTCATTATCAGCACAGGCAGGATTACACTGAATAGTGACACCAATGTTTATAGATAACACAGGATCCGTCATTCACAATAGGAGATGATCACAGCTCCCACTTTCCCTGCACAGTGTCTTCTTCCCAGGTAACAGAGTATGCCTAAAAAAACTATCCTATAGAAGTCAGTAGGTCTGCTCTTGTTCACAGGCTCCGATGCCCATGAAACTGCTGTAAAGCATCTTTCTAAATGATTTTAAAAGCAGCTTTAGCA
>JAODAL010085301.1:0-10636 GCA_025379985.1 Phyllomedusa bahiana
GCAACTCTCCCATCACTATTTGCCCCTTCTGCAAGAAGAAGGGGATGTCTTCCCCCCCCTCTTTGCTGCCCACTGTCCTCAAATAGTTGGTCCTCACTGTATAGTGGTGCAGAGGGCACAGCACATAGTAGTTCTCTGGCTGTGGGAAGCGAACGGGACAGAGGTGGGTTGAGGACAGGTGAAAGCCCCTCACCTGCTCCCGGGCCATGCCAATAAGGGGTTGTGTGTGACAAACCCACCCACTTTTGGCTGGGGTTGTCAATGTCATCTGGGAGAAAGTTTTATTGCCTAGTGTGTGGTCAACACATGGGCCGGTAGTGACATCGGATGCTGTGGCCCCCGCAGGGTGACTCCTGCTCTGACGTCCCCTTACTGTGCTGTGATCTGTGGTGGCTCCGGTAACCTACTACTGTGTTCTTTGACGCTACGGTAGGATCGTGGCCCTCAGCTTGTTTTTTTCCAGCTGTCGCTGCCATGACTTTATCAGGTTACATTCCCGCTTCAGTTTTTTGGTCAGTTTTGCCCTCTTAAGTGCCCAGGGAATTTTATAGTGAAGCGATTCTAAGAGCGGCGGCAGTCATCTGCGTTTTATACTAAAACACAACATTGTATGAAGACCAAACCAAGCTCCCTCTCCCATATTTAAGCATGGCACAACGTTCTACAGCACCCTGCAGGCTCTGTGCAGCCTGGAAATAGCTGTTTTTTAACGTGATTCGTCCTGAAGTAATTCGGATGGAAACGAAGTTTGTCGGGAAATTCGGCGACTTCACCGAATCTAATTTTTGAAAACTTCGCCCATCTCTAAGTATAAGTACAAGGTGGGTCTTTCAACAAAAATGGCCTGCGCCAAAGTGAAAAAAAACCTAATTAAATTGTGTACTGATAATAAAAGGTGGGTTTTGCACCTATGAAATACAACAGCAATTACTAGCAAATTTCTGTATCCTAATGTAAGTACAAGGTGGGTCTTTTGAACAAAAATGGCCCGCCCAAAAATGAAAAAAAAACCTAATTAAATTGTGTACGGTTAATAAAAGGTGGTTTTTGCACCTATGAAATACACCTGCAGTTACTAGAAAAGTTCTGTATCCTAATATAAGTACAAGGTGGGTCTTTGAACAAAACTGGGCTGCACAAAATACAAGGTAATATTTCACCAAAAACTGGCCAAAAACTGGTAAAAAAAAAAAGCCATTTCAATGCAGGTTCAAAGCAGTCTGGGCTGCACAATAAACACTCTCCTTTCAAAAGCCTGCCTGTCTGTCTGTGTTCGCCTCCCCTCCACCCCCCCCAACCCCGCAGCTGTACATGCTAAAAGCTTCTTTAAAAGTCTCAGCCTAACAAAATAAAAGGGTGAAATTCTCTAATGTACCTAGTTCTAATGTTCACAGCTAAAACCATAGTTGTATGTGTGAACAAAGAGAACTGTGTCGCTGAGCTGTATTGAAGAGAAAGCTAACACACGTCCTGCTCTTATGAGACACACTGACACACTGATGCTGAACAGGAAGGGTTGTTCTATGTAAAACAAGGTCATCTGATTTTTCCAGCCAATGACAACCATACACATCACTGTCATGACGTCGCACACCCAGCTCACCCTGCTCTATGCTCTAAGCTGATTTGCTGGCCGCCAAAATGACAGGACGCGCCAAAAATGGTGCGATAGTAATAGATTATGCGCAGATTCTCACCTAAATTAACTTGTGATCGGAAAATTCCGATCAACATAAAACTGCTGATTTCAACTTTGTCGATTATAATCGCTCAACACTATTAAGGAGTTAACTGCTTAATGTGATTAGCTTAAAGAGGTTGTCTCACTACAAGGATTGCATTTGATGTTAAAGATCTTGCAAAAACAAGTCACTTTGCAATATATGTCCATTAAAAATATTCCACCTATTCTGAGATATCCGGTCTTGTATAGGCTGCATCATCTCCTCAAGTTGCTTTTGCTAAAAGACCCGTTCAATCTTTCCTGATGGGCTCCAGCGCTGGTTTTGCTATATTCCAGCCCTTAAACTTCTACTGCCCCTAGTGGGAAGCCAATAAACACCCCCTTTGGGAATTCAAAAGGGAAATACGAAAACAACTGAGGTGAATGAATCAATGTAGTGAGATAACCCATTTAAAGAGTTTTCCCCTAATTTCAGCAATTAAGGTACCCCACAGGACTTTGTCAAAAACCTATGACCCCAAATTTCCCAATGAAAATTTGGTCATTTGCTACATCCCATCACAAAGGAGGGTTTTTTGAGAGACTTGCCCTTTTAAAATTTATAGGGTTATGGAAACGTATCCCAGACAAAACCCAATTCCCTAAAAATTTTTTAATTTTTTTTGATATTTTTAAAAGGTTCAGAAGTGGGGGAAGGGGGTTCACTTATTGACATTTATGGCAAACCTGTGGCCATGACTAAAAAATTAAAAAATGCAAAAATTTAAAGTTACAGCTTGTATTTTTTAATATACAGTAACAAATCAATTGGGTCTTTTTTAAAATTTAGCTTTATTGTAATCTTATTACATTTGTTCTTGTTTGTAACAAAATCCAAATTAATTTAGTTAATTAGCGAAAGACCCAAGTGGGTACACTTTTTCTTATGTACTTTGCCAAAATACCACTTAATCCTTGTCTTTCTAGGAACACAGAGTCTTAATATAAAGTGGCACATTAAGAGTGAATCCCCCATGTAAACATTTTGTATTTTTTCCTCATTCCCCTTAAAAAGGGTCAAAAAAAATTTGGGCTTTAAAAAATATAAAACCTAAATTCCCCGTTTTACATAAAGCACCCCAAAAGGGACTGTTTTGGGAAAAATCAAATTTCCAAAAGGGGGGGTTTTAAATCCCCTACCCCGCTTCAAAACCCTTTTCCCAATTCGGGTAAAGATTTGTCACTCTTTAAATGTCAAGCCAAATAAATGTTATAAGAACATAAATTATATGGAGAAATTTATATAAAACAAGAGTTGTTTGCATTAAGCTCAATTAAAAGTTTTTTTAAAAATTTGTTCAAGACATGGGGTCGGAGAAGTTATAAGGGCCCGCCCCCAAACAAATTTAAAACAAAACCCAAAACATTGTTGCCTCCCAAGTTTTTCCACATTTTTAATCACCAAAAGGAAAAATTAGGGAACTTTTTTAGAAGAAACAGCCCAAATGACAGACAATAAAAACCCAGTGGAATTTTTGGCAACTTTTTTTGAGAACGGGCCCAGGGGCAAAATTATTTAATAAAAATTACAGAAAAAACAACTTAAAAAAACTGTTTTTTTTCCCTTCGGGACAATTTAAAAGGGGGGGCCCATCCTTCAAAAAAACAGAAAAACGGGGGGCTTTAAAAAAAGTCTTGACACCCAAAAGGTGTTTTCTCGGCACTTAGGTTGCAAAAAATCCCCAAACTTATAAAAACTTTTAAAAAATCACTTCTTTGGGTAGAAGTTTTGGGAAATGGGGCAAAGGGATTTACTGTACAGATTTGTAATGTCCTTTATAAATTAATTTTTATTTTCTAGTCCATTTTTTGTAATAATTGAAATATCATAACACAAGATGTGCCTTAATATCTACATATAGTGTGTGTTATATATAGTGTGTGTTAGGCTCTTTTCATACAGGATCTCGTATTGTGTATCTATTGTAGCTAAAATATACCCCCCGGGATTCCCCAAAAATACCTCAAAAGTTTTGGGGTGGAAGGTCGTGGTGCTATTTCCCAACCCCAAATGCGAAGGGTGCTGGCCAGATGCAGAAGTTACAAAATTTGGTCCCTTTTTGATTAATAGGGTTTTTTTTTGAATTTAAATTTTCCATTTTCTGCTTTCTCATGGGTATAAAAAAAAAAGCCCCTCTAGACAAAGGTTTTTTAAAAAATTCCATAAAAGGTTAGCTTCTCAAATGTTTTATCTTGGGGAAAAACTTTTATAGTAAATGATGTTTGTCTAGTTATGTCCAGTCAGGACATGCTAGATACATTGACTGTAACTGATTTAATACACCCCATGGGCCAGGGGGCTTTAAAAGGGATCAACCCTTAATAGTGTTTTTAATAAATCCCCAGGTTTGTGAGATGCCAACCCCAACGGGCTTTAGATGGTAAAGCAAAGGGCCTAGTGGTGGTGACCACTGGGGAGATGAATTTGTGGCCCGCAAGATAATGCACACAGTCTTTTTTGTAATAGTGAAAAAATGAGGGGGCACTTTTTTCTTGTTTGTTTTTGAATCATTTTTACGGGTTGGGAAACCAGAAGTTTACATACACTATATAAAAAGACACATATGCATGCTTTTCTCACTCTCTGTCATGAAATCAGAATAAACCTTACCCGTAATAGGTCAATAAGGATTACCAAAATTATTTCTATTTGCCAAATGCCAGATTAATGAGATGGAGAATTGTTTAAGGCATTTTTATTAATTTCTGCAAAGTAAAAGTTTACATACACTAGGATTATTATGTCTTTAACAATTTGGAACAGCCCATATGTTGATGTCAAGTCTTTGGAAGCTTCTGATAGGTTTATTGGCAACATGTGAGTTAATTAGAGACACACCTGTGGATGTATTTCAGTTCACACCAGAAACACATGCTTTGGTGTTTAACATCATGGGAAAGTCTAAAGAAATCAGCCAAGATATCAGGAAGATAATTAAGTACTTGCACAAGTCTGGATCCTCCCTAGGTACAATTTCCAGATACCTAAAGGTGCCATGTTCCTCTGTACAAACAATTATATTCAAGTACAAACAAGATGGGAATGTCCAGCCATCATACCGCTCAGGCAGGAGACGGGTTCTGTGTCTCAACGATGAACCTGCTTTGGTCTGACATTTGCATATCAACCCAAGAACAACAGCAAAAGACCTTGTGAAAATGCTGGCGGAAGCTGGTAAGATTGTGCCATTATCTACAGTGAAACGAGTAATGTATCAACATGGGCTGAAAGGCCACTCTGCCAGGAAGAAGCCATTGCTCCAAAAAAGACATATAAAAGCCAGATTATTGTTTGCAAATGCACACAGGAACAAACTGGCCATAATGACCATCATTATATTTGGAGGAAAAAGGGAGGGGCTCTGAAGCCTAAGAACACCATCCTAACTGTGAAACACAGGGGTGGCAGCATCATGTTGTGGGGTTGTTTTGCTTCAGGAGGGACTGGTGCACTTCACAAAATAGTTGGCATCATGAGGAAAGAAGGAAGTTAAAGCTTGTGCGGAAATGGGTCTTCCAAATGGACAATTATTATATGCCTGAAGCATACTGCCAAACTGGTTACAAAGTGGCTTAAGGATAACCAAATCAATGTTTTGGAATGGCCATCAAAAAGCCCTGATCTCAATCCTATTGAATATTTATGGTTAAAGCTGAAAAGGCAGGTGCGACCTACAAACATGGCTCAGTTACACCAGTTCTGTCAGGAGGAATGGGCCAAAATTCCTGCCAACTATTGCGAGAAACTTGTGGAAGGATATCCAAAACGTTTGACCCAAGTCATACAATTTAAGGGCAATGCTATACTAATGAAATGTATTTAAACTTTTGATTTTGCAGAAAGTAATAAAAATGCCTTAAATTCTCTCTCTCGTAGTATTCTGCCATTTGGCAAATATAAATAACTTTGGTGATCCTAATTGACCTAAAACGGGTAAGGCTTATCCTAATTTCATGTCGGATAGTGAGAAAAACATGCATATCGGTCTTTTTATATAGTGTATTTAAACTTCTGGTTTCAACTGTATACTAAGCTAAGTTAGAGTTGTGGCTCTCACAAGAAGAAACAAAACTTTGTTGCATTGATTATAGGCTAGCAGCTCAAATTTTTTCTTTACATACCATCTCTTGGCTCTTGTTCCAAGAGCTACTCACTTACCCACTTGACTCTTGCTCCTCATGTCCACTGCTTTTTGGCTGCCCTTATTGCTGTCACTTCTCTGACTGCTCTCACTTTCACAGAAGAAGGCACACCTTCTATACCTTTTACACTTAGTGCCTTCTTCATTTTCTTGTCTCCAATGCAGAATGCACTCCCAGGGCTATCTTTTCCATTCGGTAACTAGGTAGTTGCCCGGGGGCCCTACAAGCGTAAGGGCCCCAGATGGTGAATGTATGTCCTGGGAATCTAGGACACATGCCCTGGATCATTGGGTCAGTACTGCTTATATAACTGCATGCATGTTCTAAGGACATACAAACAGTTATAAGCCATGATGGAGCAGGGAGCCATCGGCACCCTGACCTGCTAATTAGCTTAGTAGGCTGCAGACTGCATTCAAAACTTCAGTGGTTTGTCCCGAAGTAGGTGACGTGATGATTCGGGGGTGCTTGGGGGTGGTTTGGGGTATGGGCTCATTTGGTGTCATATTTTTGTGCAGCTAGAGTTATGGCCTATTGCGATTTCATCTTTTTGGGCATGGCCCACTGCACTGCCAAGCCCAGGAGCCCACAATGCTGTTAATATGGCTCTGTCCACTCCTGGTGGGAATTGCATAGCACACATGCATGGCATGGCTTGTCCATACCCTATTAAGTGGTCCTCACAGCTTCAGAGTCAGTCATCTCGTGGCAGCTCTAAACTCTCTGTAAGCCCAACTTTTCTCTTGGCTGGCAGCTGCTTGTCATATGCTCAGGCTAAACATCTCAATCTAGTACAACCACCCTCTGGCAGGAAATTTGCTTGTTTCATGTGAGCACAGGGACTCACCTACAAAATAGTCATGTGACCACACATCCACCACCAATGAAGTCTCTATGCTACCCCCCTTCAAATCAGTTAGCTATACCATGGTGTATAAAGCCAGGCATTGCCCGTCATCATGTTTCTAATTGCAGAGAAAATACAGTATGTTCCCATATGGATGAAGCTACGTGAAATTGGTCATGATATCTTACTGCACTATGTGGTCTCACATCACAACAAAAGTCAATGAAAAGCACTGAAAAAGTTGAGATAACTTTCAGCACCCGAGTGTCAAAGTGAGCTAGTTGTCAAGTTGAGCTTTTATGTAGTCACAAAAATGACACAACATCATAACTAGGGATGAGCGAACCGATTCTAACGAAGTGGAATGTGTTTCGATTTTCAGGAAAAATTTGTTGCTAAATGAAGGCGGATTTCCTCGCGATTCATGGTAATGAATCTAAAATGGGCACGAACACATGGCCTGACAGGGGGCAAAGAATTATGGGAGAAAGAAAGGAACTCCCTCAATGCCATTACTTGCAGACATGCAGCCAGCCAGCTTCTGTGATGTCACAGCCCTATAAATAGGCCAGCCATTTTACATTCTGTCACTTGACACTGTGTCTGGCACATGGATCTCTCTGCAGCAGCACCAAATTGCACTCTATGCCAAATACTTCCAATTTTATATTTACTGGGGTGAAATACCTTTCAATTAAACAGTGTGTGTGTGTGTCATATACAGCGAACCAGCGTTTTTTTATTTTAGGATATTGCTCTGTTTCTAAAGAGTTACTTTTTCACTTATTGTGGTGAACTCTCTTTGAAATACAGTGTTTGTGTTTCTCACATACACACATCTCCATTACAGCCAGTTCAGTCTTTTGGGATATTGCTCTCTGTGCCAAAGAGGTAATTTTTTCACTTATAAGCTGAAACACCTTTGAAATACAGTTTGTGTATTTGTCATATACACACATCTACATTAAACAGAGTTTGTTTTATTGTAAATTTTTGATCAAACAGTATGTCAGACAGAGAGGTGGCAGGCCCCGCATGCCAGCAAGTCGATAGTGTAGCTGGGAGTCAGCAAGGTGGCAGTAGTGCGAGGTCTAGAGCCTAACGGCCACGGGGTAGACCATCCGCTTCACAGGTCCCTTCCGGCCCAGAAAGTAGCGGTGCATGGGCTCACCAAGGCCACGGTGGTAGCAGTCAGTCAGTGCTGAGCATTGGTGGTAAAATCACCTACTCGGTGGTGTGGCAGTTTTTTGCCATGACACCAGAGGAGGCGAACATGGGTATATGTGGAATCTGTGGGCAGAAAGTGAAGCGTGGCCAGGGAGCTAATGTTGGCACCACGGCCCTGTGTTAACACATGCAGCATCACCATCCAGTGGCCTGGGGGAAACGTGTCTCATATGTGGTGGTCCATCCTGCTGCAGCAACAGCAGCAGCACCCAGTGGCACGCATCCCATTTCAGTCAGTCAAGGCTCCACCAACTCTGGGCAGTACTAGCCCTGTACAAATATGTAGAAGGGAAGGTGGTCCAATCATTGAGCCTGTCGGTGTCTTCCTAAGTGCACGGCAGTGCAAATGTGTGGAGCTGTAACGACGGTCAGGGATAGTACGTGTCCTTTACGGCCCACTGGGTGAATGTGATTCCTGCCCAGCCACACCAGCAACTTGCACCAGAGACGCTGCTTTCCCCTCCATGTTGTCAAACTGCTGATCCTCCTCCTCTTCCACCACTTCAGCCTCCACTGCAGGGACAAGTCTTAGTGCCCCTCCAGCATACCACATGTGCAAGGCACAGTGGTGTCCCGCAGTTCTACACCTGGTTTGCCTGGGTGAAAGAAGTCACACAGGGGAGGAACTGCTCCACGTCATGAAAGAAGAAATCGATTCCTGGCTTTCTCCGTAACGACTGAAGATCGGAATCATGGTGACAGACAATGGAAAGGACATGGGGCGACTTGTATGAACGGGCTTTTCGCCTGTTTTTTGAAGTAAACTGCGCCTCCCGGCCAGAATCCCCCTGTCGGACGCAGGGATACAGTGTTAGACGCAGCGTTCGCAACTTTCAGCTGCGCCCCGCATGTGGGCTCGGTGTAGGCGATCTGGGGCGGGAAAACCCCGAGGCATGTACGATGGCGGCTCGCCAAAGCGCGCTGCAATGCAGCGCTCGCCAGCTCCGACAAGCAGACCTAGTTTATTTTGGTCTAAATGTTCCGGCGGCGGCGAAGTGAAGCAAGAATGGAACATGCGAGGAAGCATACAGAAGATCGCAAGAGAAATCTCGGCGCTCAGCTCCGTGCAGCATGGAGTATGATTCCAAAAAAATCGCCTTTATAAAGACGGAAAACATTCTCAGAAAAGAGCTCAACCTCAAAAAAAAAAAAAAAAAAAATCACTTTCCAAAAATCTAGAACGGCGCTATATCAAAAATTCGGATATTGGAAATTGCCAGGAAATACAGTAATAAAAATTCAGAAAGCTATTCTCATTGGTCGGCAGAAACCGGCCAATCAGAATAGAGCGACAGTGAACCATTTAAAACCTATGGAGCTATTGACCAATCAGAATCAAAGGCGGGACAGTTCAAAATACAGTAAAAATACAGAAAAGAGCTGATTGGCTGAGCTAGCGGGGGCTTGGCTATCTCAGCCAATCAGAATAGGAGCGACAGGGACCCATTATAGCCTATGGAGAAGTTTCAACCAATCAAAATCAAAGGCGGGACAGTTCAAAATACAGTAAAAAGGCCGAAAAGAGCTGATTGGCTGAGCGAGCGGTGGCTTAGCTATCCCAGCCAATCAGAGCGCGAGCTACTTCTCCCATTGTAGTCTATGGAGAGATGGGCGCAATGCATTCTCGGCTCTCAGCGCCGTGCGGCAGGGAGTATGAATATAAAAAACATTTTTATTAAGTGTAAAATATTATCTGAAAAAGAGCTCAAACCTTCTATAAACATAAATCAATTAAATCCCGAACCGCGCGTTTGTCGCCGAGACCGACGCTACATCGGGAATTGCAATAGAGAGAATTGCCTGGAAATACAGTAATTCAAATTCTGTAAGCTATTCTCATAGGTCGGCATAAACCAGCCAATCAGAATAGGAGCGACAAAGACCCATTATAAGTAGTGTTGAGCGATTTTTATCGACAAAGTTGAAATCGGCAAGGTTTTTATGGTGATCGAAATTTCCAGATCATGCGATAATTAAGGTTAAAATCTGTGCATCATCTATTAAGATCGCGCCTTTTCGGCGCTTCCTGTAATTTTGGCGGCCAGCAAATGAGATTACAGAATAGAGCAGGGTGAGATGTGTGTGCAACGTCATGACTGGGATGTGTATGGTTGCGATTGGCTGGAAAAATCACATGACCTCGTTTTACATAGAACAGCGTTTCCTGTTTCAGCCTCAGTGTCTCTCAGCGTCTCATAGGGATAGGACCTGCGTTCTGCCTGTGGCCAAACAGCTCAGCGAATTAGTCTATTTCTGCACAGAGAAACCTCTACTATTAGCTGTGATCCTTCCAATTTAGTTAGATTAGAGATTTGAACATTTTATGTAGTTAGCTAGAGAATTTTAAAGCAGAATCTACCGCTGTAAATTCACGGCGGTGGGAGCAGGGGGGGCCCCCGCGGGCGAACACAGACAAGCTCTATCTATAAAGAACACTGGATAAAGTTCACCAAGACTTAGTGTAGACATTGTAGTGGAATATCTTTATTATTAACAGTTTGCTATTGAAATATTACCTGGATATTGGGCAGCCTGACTTATATTGGATAAACATCATTTCAGTAACTGCAGGTCTCTTTGTTAGCTGCAAAACTCCACTTTTATTATCAGTATACATTTCAGATAGGTGTTCAATTTTACCCATTACACCTGTGACTGTTTTATATATCCACCTTACACTTAAATTACAAACCAAT
>JAODAL010085302.1:0-10635 GCA_025379985.1 Phyllomedusa bahiana
TAGTCCGCCACCTTAATGGTCGCCCCCCTCCGCCCTGTCCCCGGCGCCCCGCACCCGCGATGCCCGCCGCCCCCTGACGTACGCCTGCATTCGGGGCCCCGCCACCCTCCATCCCGTGTCTCTGAGCTCCCGACGTGGACGTCACTTCTGCCCCCTGCACCCCCGGGCCGGAATGGGGGGGTCCGAGGCACTGCTCACCAGCATCAGCAGTAGCAGCTATACCACCCCCTTCTGCGTTTTGCGGTCCGCGCAGCTCCACTCCGGTCGTAGCCGACTTAGAGCAAGGCGAAAGGCATATTGTAGACCCACTCGGGCCAAGATGGCGCCCGGGCCCGGCGGGCGGGCCCCTTTCGCGGCACTCTTACCGCTCAAACTCCCGGGGTCCCCACAAAGGCTCCAAAAACCGAGCCCCAACTTTCCAGGGGCCCCCTATGTATGCTGAGGGCCTTAGGAGCCGGGAGGGCGTGGATTAGCCAGATTTGGTTAGGTTCGGGACCTTTAAAAAAGGGCGGCCAGCGGAGCCCCCCCCGGGAAGTCCCCCTTTTCCCATTTAAGATACCAGCAGCAGCCGCCCCGAAGCAGACCCTACATTAGAGGTCCCCTTGAGGGGACTCCTCTTCCCGGTACCCCTGGTGCAGGGGCTTTGAGGTAATAGTGACACGGGTTAATTTTGGCCCCTTGTGGTGAAAAAAAATCCCGCACGACACCAAGCCCGAGCTCTAGTAATAGAGGCATCAGACAAACACATCCATTACCATCACTGGAAAGAATGGAAAAAAATAAACAAAACAAAAAAAAAAAAAAACATTTTATTTATGTAACCCCTTTTTGTGCCAACCCCCGGGCAGGGTTTGTCGCTCTCCCTCTCTTGACACAGGGGCCTCCACCCAAATTTTCTTATCACTCCCAGTTATGCGGGAAAGGGGGTTTCCCCTCTTCGCCGGGGTCGACTCGGAAACCCCCTGTCTAAGCCAGTCACACTCCCCGATTTGGGGTAAAACTCTTAGTAGATTTTTTTCAACGGGTTAATAGTATATGTGGCTTGGAGAATTTCAAAAAGAAAAAGATGAAAAACAAAACATATAAAAAAAAATCAATAACTACGTAAGTCAAAAAACTCCCCCCCTGGTAAGTTACAGTTCTGTCTTTTTTTATGTGGTGGCCCACGTAGGTAATCCCACATAATATACAGTCAGTTACCCTCTCCTAACTGATTAATCACAGTGAGAGTGCAATCAAAATGGCTGCCGCAATGCAGCGTCAGTTAAACCTTTGGGGGGCCCCGTTGCCGCGGTCGTTGGAGTTTCTTTTGGTAAACGTTGGTGCACTTTGAGATCCAGCCTTAGCAATCACAGAACAGTCCACATTACAAGTGTACAACTCCTGATCAGCAAAGCCCTCCCAGCGTCTACTCACTCTTCATGTCTGCACTGCAATGGACTCCATCTGCGTTTGTTACATTCAGGTGCTGGGTGCCCTGGCAGGGGAGGCAGGATTCTCCTGGGTGGGAAGCTGGGCTCTGCAGCTGACAGGTGGCCCACGGGACTAGCCAGTCCCTTCTCAGGACACACTGGGGAAATCTCAGTCTCTCTCTCAGAGCTCTCTCTCCTCTGTAGTCTTCTCTACTTCTGCCTCTTCCCAGCTCCTGTCCCCCTTCCTCCTCTCTCCCCCCTCTTCCTGTGATGTCCCCAAAAACCAGGCGCTGGGTAGTGAAGCCCAATGCATCTCTGGGAAAGAAGAGTGAATGCCTCTTTCTATAGCATCCACTGTACACATTGCTCCTCTTTGGGGGGTTACATTTAAATAAACTCTCCCTGACACTGGCCCTCGCTGACCATGTTAGTTTAGAAATAGATGCTACGCTGATCCGACGTAGTCTAATTAATCCAATAGTATTATACTCCGTCCCCTGAAGGTCATGGCTGTGGATCATCTGGGAGGTGCAGGGAATGGAGAACAGGCCAGAGCCACATCACAATCTCCGGGGGGGTTGGTCTTCTGTCTCCTCCCAGGAGATTGTGCCTGTAAGATGTGGCCTTTACCTCCTCTCTCACTCGTGTGGCCTAGTGTCAAGACAAAATACAACCCTCACCTGGCACTCTATAACCCCCTGACCTCTGCCTATCGCCTCATATCCCCCTACTCCACCTATCACCCCATGAGGAGTTTGTACAGAGGTGGGAATTGGTAGGGAGGTGCTGGAAAAGTGCAGAGTCTAAGATGTTTGTGTGGTTAATTCTGCAGGGACGTGGCCAGAAGAAGTTGTCATGGCATGGCGGCCTGTAAGGAAACGACTCCCAACAGAGAAGACTTCACTTGTGAGTCACTAAATTTTATTGTACTGCAATGACTTATATGTCTGCAGAGCCTGTGTACAACTGGTATCTACCCCCATATGGTCACTGCATGTCAGGAATATTGATAGGAGCGTAATGGTTTATATTCAGGATCAGTATTGCAGTATTACTCAGTTACTTTGTGGTGGTGATGTTGTTATAGTATGGCGGAATTATTTGATCTTTGTATAGTGGTATCATTGATAATGTTAGACTCTGTTTGGTCAGTAACAGTACAGTGATATTTGCTCCTTGTATAACGGTATTATGTGGTCACTGTACGACCACTATATTGAGGTATCATCCATAGAACATTGTCTTACAGCTATTTTTATGGATTTCTTTATATACTGCACATTACAATATATAAATACATATTTATAGACCTCAGTTACGCCGCTGTTGTGTTGGCGCTGGTCTTCTGGAGGGGTGGGGCATGATTGTTTGGTGGGGCATGGTCAGAGGCATGTCCTGGTGTGATGTCATTTGTTTAGGCGTGGTCAGAGGCGTGGCTAATGTGTCCCTATTTGCAATCTCTAAAAGTTTGGAGGTATAAAAAGAGCTGTAGCTTTTTTATTTTTCTGTTCACATAGTCAGACTGTGTTGCCTAGGGCCCACCAAAGAAGTTAATTTTAGGGTCCCACTCCAAAGCTACTGCACTTTGCCTCCCTGGAGGGGCCCGTTCATTCTTGCTTCAGCTTTTACAGACTGGTGTGATGATATCATTACACTAACCTGTAGTCAAGATGGAGCGCTGGGGCTTCTATGTCTCCCTCACCTAATTGCAGCTTGACACTGGGTGGTAAATATACAAGGTCTAAAGATACAATATATGTCCCTCTCCCCAAATTATACATTTTATGTAAATAAAAAAATAAAAAAAGTTATAACACAAAGGGCCACATGTATGAAAACTGTCTAGGTCTAAAATTCACAGAGGGCCCCTTTCATTTTTCCAGAGCACTATATGAAATGAAAGGGAGGCTCTGATTGGTTACTATGGGCAACAAAGTGAATTTTAGACCTAGACCGTTTTCATGCATGTGGCCTAAAGTGCTAAGAATAAATCCACGAAATAACGCTCATACATTTACCAGATAACACCGCTACACAAAACCAGTATCCAACGGCCAATATTAGCAATAATTCCAATAGTATGAAAACTACCACATCATGACCACATAGCACCATCACATAGGGACACATGAATGAAACGGTTTTGGTCTAAAACTCACTTTTTTCCCCATAGGTTTCTATGGGGAAAAAAGTGAGTTTTAGACCAAAAACGTTTCATACATGTGGCCCATAGTGTCTGAATAATGCCGCCACACATATCATCACCACATAGTGACTGAATAATATCACTACATGTCATCACCACATAGTGACTGAATAATATCACTACATATCATCACCACATAGCGACTGATTAATATCACTACATGTCATCACCACATAGTGACTGAATAATACCGCCACATCATGAACACATATCATAATCACATAGTGACTGAATAATACTACCACATGTCACGACCATATCAAGTGATCCAAATATGAATATTTTTTTTACCTGACGTCTTTAGAATTTTTTTATTTTTATGAAGTACAACTTTAGTTAATTACAAATTAAAAGTTTTGAATTTTTTACTTTATTAGTTAATTTTTTACAGACTTCTAAAGTTTTGAAAAAGTGCAAATGTTGGCCTGGTATGACTTTACATTTTTTATCATATCTTGGGCTAGAATTACGATAAAGAGGTGGGAGAGGTATAATTTTATTATTATTACACCATACCATTACTGAATATAAACTATTACACAACAACTAATATTACTGAAGACTGTATATTATCTCCAAATAGTGACCATATAGTGGTTGACCAATGTACACAGGCTGTGCAGACTCTCTATTACCCCCATATAGCGACCATATAGTGGTAGATACCAGTTGTACACAGGAGCTCTCCACACATAGACGTGATTACAGTAACGTTATATCTAGGGACTCATGTGACATCTTCTCTAATGAGTCGTTCCCTTCTTGGATGAGTTATTCTCTTTCCCTTTTCATCTCTATCCAGACCACCATGACATCTTCTCCCACTCACAGCTTGTCCCTGCAGACGTCCCTACCTCTGTACAAACTCCCCATCTTTAGTACTCCTAATGGTAATAATGACCACTTTGTGACCAAAACAGTAAAAGTGCCCTCAAATTGCTATTGGTCTTACAGTTTGTGTACCAAGTTTTTGTCTTCCTTTGTGTCCCTATAGTAGTATAGTATAGTAAGTATAGTATAGTATAGTATAGTATAGTATAGTATATAGTAGTATAGTAGGTATGCACACCTCCAAAATGAGGTAGGCATATTTGTAAATATGCTCCCTTTAGGTAGGTATACAGGCCCCCTGTAGGTAGTTACTGTAGTAGACCCATGTCTTAGATCCCTGTAGCTAGGTAGACATCCTGTAGGTATAAATACCCCCTGCAGATATGTATATAGACCCTTGTAGTTAGTTATATAGATCCCTTTAGCTAGGTAGATATATAGAGCGCCTATATCTAGAGGGGAACTAGTCCTGTATAGAGGCCACCTGTGTGTAGGTATGCCCCCTGTAGTTAGGTATATAGACCACCTGTAGGTATAGCCCATATATGTAGTTAGGTATATAGATCAACTGTTGGCAGGTAGATCCCCTATAGGTATATATATTCTCTGTAGGTAGGTAGGCCCCCTGTAAGTATATATTCCCCCTGTAGGTATATATACATTCTATAGGTAGGTAAACCTCCTGTAGGTAGGTATACAAACTCCCTCTAGGTAGGTATATAGAGCATCTTTAGGTATATATGTCCCCTTTAAGTTAACATGCTCCCATTAGCTTTAAAGACCATCTATTGGAAGGTAAACCCCCTGTAACTACTGATAGACCCCCTGTAGATAGAGAGGTAGAGAGAACACAAAAAGGTAGATATACCCCCTGTAGGTATACAGAACTTCTGTAGGTTGATAGAGCATCTGTAGGTAGGTATACAGACTCCATGAATGTAGATAGGTATATAGAACACCTGTATGTGTATATCTGTAGGTGTATATGCACCCTGTAGGTATACAGTGCACCTGTAGGTAGGTAGACCCTTTGTAGGTTTACTTGCTCTTTATGTAGAGCCGTTGGGCCACTTTAGTCGTTGGACATAGTTTTTGATTAGCTTCATGATGCTTGCGCCTGGATGACATTTTGACACCCACTGCGGTCACAATGTAAGAGACACGTTCCATAGTGGAACAGGGAGAGGTTTTATTCTTATTTTTTGCTTTTTTAGCTACCGAGGGGGGCACCTGTATATCTACTTATCGAGGGGGAAGCTTCAAACCTACCAAGGAGGCACTTGTTTACCTACCTACTAGGGAGGTCACCTATATACCTACCAAGGGGGCACTTGTTTACCTACCTACTAGGGAGGTCACCTATATACCTACCAAGGGGGCACTTCTATATCTACCTAACTACCTGGGATTTACATATATACCTAACGGGGCCCCTATATAGCTTCCGTGTGAGGGGTCACCTATATACCTACTTGCTTGAGGGTCACCTAATTACCCACCTACAGAGGGGCACCAACATACCTATCTACTGAGGAGGCACCTATATGCCTACCTACTGGGGGCACTTAGATCCCTACCTACTGAGGGGCATTTATATACCTACCTACTGATGGGGCACCTATATATCTATCAACTCGGGGCATCTATATCCTTATCTACATAACCAGATTGTGCCAGTAAGCTGTGGCCCGTACGGCTCCTACTGCTCAGTCCTGCAACCATTGTGTTATAGGGCCTAGTGCCAACACCAAGTACAACCTAGTGTTGATCGTGAAAAGTTAAGTTTTTTTCAAACTCGAACCAAACATTTAACTATTCATTCGAGTAAATGTTCGCGAGGCGTTCGACAGACCAGTTTAATTTTAGTAGTATCCAAATCTACTATACAAAGAAATACATTTTAACCCCTTACCGCCGGAGCCAGTTTTGGCCTCTCTGACAGAGCCCCATTTTTTAAATCTGTGATGTGTCACTTTATGTGAGAATAACTTTTTGACACTTTAACCTATCCATGTGATTCAGAGACTGTTTTCTCGTGACACATTGTGCTTTAAGTTTAGAAAGAAATTTTGGCCCAAAAATGCTTGTTTATTTGTGAAAAATATAAAATTTATGTGAAAAATGTGAAAAATTTACCAATTTCAAACTTCAAAAATTTCTGCATGTAAAAACAGATGGTTATTCCACTAAAAATAGTTTTTTAATTTAGCATCTACCATATGTTTGCTGTAGTTTGGCATCATTTTTTTAATGCATTTTTTTTCTTTACGACATTAGGGGGCTTATAAATTTAGTAGTAATTTTCATGAAAATTTCAAATACATTTTTTAGGGACCAGTCCAGTTCTAACGTGACTTTGATTGACCTGTATGTTAGATACCCCATAAATGACCTCATCAAGAAACTACACCCCCTAAAGTATTCAAACCCGCATTTAGGAAGTTTATTAACCCATTAGGTGTTTCACAGGAATTAAAGCAAAGGGGAAAGGAAATTTCAAAATTTCACTTTTTTGCAGAATTTCAGTTTTTATCCATTATTCTCTGGAAAACGGTAAATGTAAACAGGGAAAAGCAACTTAACATCGATTCCCCCAATTCTGCCGTTTTAAGAGATATCCCATGTGGGGCCCTAGTGCACTATTTGGCTCAACCACAAGCCCCAGAATAGGAGGAGAAACCTCCCGGGAAACTCGGGTCTCATTTTCATTACGATTTTATTTAGGCGCCATTTCAAGTTTGCTCACACCATAAGGTACAAAAACTAAATAAATACCCCTAAAAAGACCCCATATTGCAAACTACACCCCTTAAGGAAAATATATCCAGGGGTGCAGTTGAGTATATCGACCACACAGGGTTTCACAAATTTTTTAGCGTTCGGCTCTGAAAAAAAAAAAAAAAAATTTTTTTACAATAATCTTCAATTTTAGCTGAAAATTTTTAATATTTTACAAGGAATCTTGGAAAAAAAGCCCCATTTGTGTTACGCAATTTCTTCCCAAGTTCGGAAATTTACCCTACATGTGGGTGTAAACTGCTGTTTGGGCGCATGGCAGGGGGTACAAGGGAGGGAGCGCTATTTGGCTTTGGCACACAGATATTGTGGGGCCATGTCGCATCTGCAAAGCCCCCAAAGTACTAGAACAGGTGAAACCTTCAAGAAGTTTTCCCATTTTGGATTCAACACCCCTCAGGGATCTCACCTAAGGGTGTATCTTGCAATTTGGGGGCACAGGTGTTGCGTAGTTTTTTTTTAGCATTGGCCATGGAAATGGAGGGGGGAAACGCAGTTCCGCCATTGTTTTTGGGCTTCGTTTTGCAGTATTCGCCATATGGGGTAAATGACGGGATAACTTTACTATGGGGGTTGGTACAATTACAATGATGTAAATTTTATATAGTTTTTAGTTTTATTACTTTTAAACAATATAAGCGAGTTTTATAAAAAGTTGCGTTTTTATGTTTTGCTATTCTGACAGCCATAGCTTTCTTAATTTTTTGGATATGGAGCTGGTTGTGGGCTTGTTTTTTACGAGATGAGTTGATGTTTTTATTGGTACCATTACGGGGGGCATGTGATGCTTTGATCACTTTTTATTAAGGTTTATTTGATGAATTTTGTACAAAATACAGCAATCCTGGTAGTGTTTTTTTTTTTATTTTTTACAAGCGGTCACTGGCCCGGTAAAAAATGACAATGCTAGTTTTACTCATGCAGGTTGATACGATTACAGCGATACCACATTTGTATATTTTTTAATGTTTACTGCTTTTACACAATAAAAACACTTTATTTGAAAAGGAAAACACTTTTTGCATCATCGGGTCGAGAGCCATAACTTTTTTATTTTTCTGTTTATGAGCTGTATAGGGAACTTTTTTTTGCGGGGTGAGTTGACGTTTTTATTGGTAACATTTTTGGGGGGACAAGACTATATGATCTCTTTTAAAACAGTTTTTTGGAACGGAGGGTGTAGAAAATACTGCAATCCTAGCAGTGTTTTTATTTTTATTTTTAATAGCGTTCACCATGCAGTATCCGTGACAAGTTAGTTTTACTCTGTGGTTGAGACGATTACGGTGATACCCAATTTATGTAGTTTTTTTATTTGAAAGCACAATTTTTTTGAAAACAAAGTGTTTTTATTGTGTAAAACTATTTTTATGCATCGCTATCTTCTAATAGCCAGAACTTTTTAATTTTTCCGTATACAGAGCTGTATAAGGACTTTTTTTTTGCGGGATGAACTAACGTTTTAATTGGTACAACTTTGGCGTTTATATGAGTTTTTGATCGCTTTTTATTCCATTTTATGTGCTGCAGGATGTACAAAAATCGCAATTCTGTGACTGTTTTTGTTTTTGTTTTTTATGGCGTTCACCGTACGGGTTAATTAACGTGACAGATTTATAGGGTGGGTCGCTACGCATGCGGCGATACCAAATATGGGTACTTTATTTATTTTTGATCTTTTTTGGGGCGAGTGGCGTTTGTAAAGGGGAAAAGGGCGGTGTAAAGTGTTTTTATTTTATTTTTTGTGTTTGTGTTTTACTTTTTTACACTTTTTTTTTACTTTTTTTACACTTTTCCCCAGGGGGGAATTGCATGAACGATCGTCAGATCGTTCATGCAATAGGAGATCAGCATACAGCTTATAGCTGTGGGGCTGGTCTCCATGACAACTGTCTGTCACGCTCCCCACAATGCATTGTGGCATCGTGACGTCACCCCGACAACCGGTTGCTGGGCATTAGCGTCCGGGCTGTCCCGGGAGGAGACCAGTACCGGCGTTGAAGCCCCCGTTACTGCGCCGTGATCCCGGCGGGAGGAGCTCACTCTGCCGCCCGCAGCTGCGATGTTTCGACCCACGAGGTCGCGACATCGGGGGGGTTAATCCCCGCGGCCGGAGCTCACTCCGGCCATGGGGGATGCGGCATAATGCCAGCGGTAATAACCGCTGGTTCCATGCCGCGATCTTGCGCGCTCCGGCCTGGTGAGCGCGCAAGATCGCCTTGACGTACTCATACGGCAATTTGCGGGAACCCCTACCCGACATTGCCGTATGAGTACGACAAATGTCGGTAAGGGGTTAAATAGTGGTTGGTTGGTGAAAATTACACTGAGTGAAGAAAAGTTCATTTTTGGCAGTTTTGGGGGTGAAATACCTTTCAAATAAAAGTGTTTATGGTCAACAAAAATTTTTCCCGGGAAAATAGAGTTTCTCGTTGCTAAATCTTACTCTCCCAAAAGTGTAATTTTAACAGATTGTAAGTCCCCAAACGCTAAAATATCCCAGTGCTTTTTGTGATCCCCCCTTAAAAATTACTTCTCTCTCATTTTATTACTACTCATGGGCCCCAGCGAGCTTTAAAAATTTAGCTTTTTAAAAATGGTGGAATGAGGTGCTAAGCGGCAAGCACGGGCATAGGAAGTGGGATAGAGGTATGAGACAAGGCATTCTTCCCGTGTTGAAACTACAAGTAAGCAACATCATCACAGAAACCCCTAGGGGGTTCATCGCTTGCTCCCCCTTTTCCCCATTACCATGTTCCTCATTTGGGAAGTTCCCACACCCACCAATGGTACTGGTTTTAAAACAGTCCCTTGGGAGAGGCTAATTTAAGTTCTGGGGCCCCGGGCAAAAAGTGAAACGCCCCCTCCCCCCTTTACCAGTGCTTCCACAGTCATCTATTAACCCTTTCAGGGCCCCCATACAGCCCAAAAAGGGGGCCCCCCCCATTACAGTTTCCTATTTTTAACATGTCGTGGGCCCCCTTTTTTATTTAGGGCCCCGACAGAAGTACTTTCCCTATTTTGGGACCCCGCAGTTACCATTGCCATTTCCAATACTGGCGTCTTGTTATGTGTCAAAGAGGTTTTGGCCCTCAGGGCGAGGGGCCCCCTAGCAGCTGCTACCGGCCCTCCTAAAGCTACGCCCCCCAAGAACCTCCATGTTCCTCTTGGGATGTTCTTGCTGCCACCACATATATCACATGTACAAGGCTTGCAAAGCAGAGGCGTAAAAATGAAGTTCTTTGGGGCCCGGTGCAAAAAGTAAAAAAGGAGGATTCCGGGGGCGGAGCACGGGTGAGGCATTTTTACACGGGCTCCTGCACAACCCAAAAACAGCCAGAAAAAACCCATTTCACACCCCCCCTGGCCTTGCATCGGGTCAGAGGAGAC
>JAODAL010085303.1:0-10635 GCA_025379985.1 Phyllomedusa bahiana
AATTAACCTTTGGGTTGTTTTAAAAGGCCCACCGGAAAAATTTATAAAATTTTTGGCGTTTAAAAAAACGTTTCTTTGGGGGCAGCACACCCGCAAAACAACGCTTTAAATTAAAACCCCGGATGTAAAATTTCCCAAAGAATTGAGACGCACAAACTAGTAGCTTTTTGCGAGTTACAAAAGGGGTGTTTTCTACGCCCCACAACAAGAGATACAGTTGAAATTTAAACCCTTTTCTTGGAAATTTGGCAAGGAAAAATTTTATATTTTTTGGTTTTTGGGAAAAAAACGGGTTTATTTTTGTCCCCGCACCCCCAGCAAAAAAAATGCTTTAAAAAAAAACCTGGGTGTAAATTGCCCAAAGAATTGACCGCCCCCAAAAATATAGCTTTGCACGTATTACAAAAGCGTGTTTTTTTAAACCCCCCAAAAACAAGAGAAACAGTGGGAAATTTAAACCCTTGTTGTGAATTAAAAGGGTACAGGAAAAAATTTTAAAATATTTTGGGCGTTGAAAAAGACGGTTTTTTGGGGCAGCAAACCCCGCCCAAAAACCCCAAAACAACGCTTAAAATTTAAACCCCTTTGGTTAAAAATTTCGCCAAAAAATTGACCGCACAAAATTACTTTGGGAGCGTTTTAAAAATTGCGTGTTTTCTACGCCCACCAAAAAAGAAACAGTTGAAAATTAAACCATTTTCTTTTGAATTAAGGGTACAGGAAAAAATTTTTATTTTTTGGCGTTAAAAAAAAACGGTTTTTATTTTTGTCAGCACACCCGGAAAACAAAGCTTAATTAAAAACCCCCGGGTGAAAAATTTCGCCAAAGAAATTTAGGGGCACAAAATAAAAACTGTTACTAAAGTGGGAGTGGATCCACTGGGCCAACCCCAAGCGAAGATGTAAGCCACGCAAGGGAACGGGGAAACCAAAATAGGTCCCCCTTTTTTCCCCCGACCCCCCCGCAAAGCGGATGGACTTTCCCGCGCGGGTTACTACCAGTCGCTACCCCGCGGGGACTTCTTGCGTGGCCGCGAGGTTTTTGCGTGGGGGCAAAAAACGTGAAGCAGGGTCCCTAGTCAGGGGCAGGGAGAAGGTCAGGACAGGCCCGGGAATGGGTTTGTGTCAAGGTGACGGAGGCCAGGTAAAGGGACACAGTAAAAAGAAAAAAGACACTTTTGGAACGCTTCCCTCCAGGCACAAGGAAATATCGTTTTGGGAAAGGTTCGGGGAAGGGCAGGGCTAAAATAGGGACCGTGCCCGGTGAAAACCATTCACCGGCGCACTGTCCCTTTAAATTTCCCGGCAGTGCTTCCGGCATGCAGCAGGAGCGCACGCCAGGACGGGACCAGGAGCGTGGACGCGTAAGTGTTCCCCAGACGTGCCGGGGTGTCCGCGGCCCGAGCGTCGGGCCGGGCAGCCGGCCGCAGCAGGAGGTGCTCGGCGTTTTCGGTGCGCCTGCGACCCGAACACGAAGGGTCGCAGGGACACCCGTAACAGTACCCCCCCCTTAGCCTCCCGCTCTTTCTGGACCCATAAACTTAGACCAAGAGACCCCTATCCATGATTTTTTCCTCCGGATCCCAAGACCTTTTTTATCCTCCTGCCCAAACGCCTTTTCCAGTCCCACCAAAAAAAATCGTCTTCCCCAAACCGCTAGTGGCCTAAATCTCTTTGAGGCAATAATATTGGTGGAATCAGCTACGGGACGTAGGGAACCACGGACCGAGAGAACGGTATGGGTGAACCGGCTTCAGTAGGGAACATGGAAGGAGTTTGGGATGCGCATGTCAGGGACCGAGCTTGTAGGCTACCAGGATTAATGCGCCTCAGGACTTCAAGGACCTAAAAAACGGGACCCCAGCATTTAGCTGGGGATTTTAAAACGGATATATTTGGCAGAGTGACAAGCCACACCTTATCCCCGGGACAAAGGAAGGAGGGGTCTTCTTTTTTTTTGTCCGCTTGGGTCTTTTCATACGGCCAAGGCCTGAAAGCAGGACTGCGCTCCTCCCTCCTGACAGCGGATAGGTCACGACCAGACTGTCCGCAGCAGGGTCATCGAGGAGGAGCATGGACATTCGGGCGTGGAAGGGGTGGGTGGGGATGCCGACCAAAGACAATGGAGAAGGAGGATGCCCCAGCAGAATCAAGTCCAGGAATTATATGAAAATTTCCCGCCCAAGGTAGTAGACTGGACCAGTCATCTTGTTTGGCAGAAGTGAAGTGGCCGGAGATAAGTACCTAGACCTGATTCACCCTCTCCACTTGCCATTGGATTGTGGGTGGTATGCAGAGGAAAGTCCATTCCACTTGCAGTAGCGAGCAGAGGGCCTCACCAAATCCTCGAGACTAACTAGGACTCCCCGGTCCTAGACTATGTTAAGGGAGTCCATGCAGACGGAAAATGTGTTAAAAAAAATATTGGCGAGAGCCCGAGGCGCAGAAGGAAGTCCCTGGCAAAGGAACAAAATGAGCCATCTTGGAAAAACGTCAGTGACTACCAAATGACCGTATTACCTTCAGAGGCGGAAAGTCATTATGAAGTCCATGGCAATATGGCTCCAAGTACAGCTAGGCACCGGACAGAAGTTGAGTAGTCCCGCAGGTCTTTGTCGAGGTGACTTATTGCGGGCACGGTGGTGCAGGCCCCCACAAACTCCTGTACAGCGTTAACGAGACAGGCCACCATAGAACCGGGAAATCAACGAACAAGACCTCGAACCCCGAGGGTGTCCGGCTATGCGGAACAAGACCCCCATTTCAGGACCCTCAACCGGAGCCAGGGCGCACATACGTCTTCCCTGGGGTATTCCTTGGAGGTTAGTGGAGCCACAGACATCAGACGTTCCGGGTGTACAATATGTTTTGTGGCCGCCTCTTCCTCCCCACTAACATCGTAGGCACGGGAAAGAGCATCGCCTTGAGGTTCTTTTCTGCCGGTCGAAGTGGATGACGTAGTTGAAACGGGCAAAGAACAGAACCATCTCGCTTGACGAGGATCCATACGTTGTGCTGTCTGGAGATAAGAGGAGGTTATAGAGGTCATGTGAAGATATTCACGGGGAAACGAGCACCTCCGGGAGGGCCTATTCTTTCAAGGGGCAATTTAATGGCTAAAAGGTTCCCGAGCCCCATGTATATAGTTCTTCTCTGCTGGTGAGAAGGTCCTGGAAAAGAACCGCAGGTCCGAGTCTTGCCTTGGGCCCTTTTGGGTGAGCAGTGCTCCAGCTCCTATGGAAGAGCTTCACACATATTTTTTATCCAGAAAGAAGGGTTTCTCAGTATCAGGCCGTGATAACACCGTTCGTGAGGCGAATGCTGCCTTCAACTTGGAAAAGGCTCTCGGCGACCGGAGGCACAGTTCGGGTTGGCATGTTTTTTTGTAAGGGCCACAATTTTGTGCCTACCACGTTGAAAAGTGCGGATGAATTGTCGGTAGTATTTGCGAAACCCGAAACGTTTATACCCGCATGCCAACAGTTAGGGGCCACTGTAGGACGCATGAGAGTTTTTGGTGGGTTCCAATCCGCATACCCGTAATGCAGGAGATTATATCCAAGAAACGGGAGGCTGGTCTGTTGAAATAGGCACTTTTCCCAGTTTTATCGTATAGATTGTCTCGCGCAGGCATCTCAGACCTGGCGCACATGTAAACTGGTGGATCCCCCAGATTGGTGAGAATACCAAGGAGTCATCTAAGAAGACCACTACACAGACATAATAGGAGGTCTCTGAAAATGTCATGACAAGTTCCCTGGAAGACGGCCGGAGCTGTTGGCATATGCCGAAGGGCATTACCAATAACTCAAAGATGCCCATCACAAGTATTGAAGGCCGTCTTCCACTCGTCGCCTTCCCGGACCGGAGAGATTATATGCCCCCCAAGTCCTAATTTGAAAAGACCTTGGCCCCCCCGGAGACGGTCAACGAGTTTCCGTGATTAAAGGCAGAGGGTCCAGGTTCTTGATGGTGATCTTATTTAGACCACGGTAGTAATGCATGGTCCTCAGGATCCATCTTCTTCTTCCACAAAGAAAAACCCGCACCCGCCGGAGAAGTGGATTGCGGATGAAACCCTTTCGTAGATTTTCTTCTAATGGCCGACAATCGCCTTGAGTTTCGGTACGGAGAGCGGGTAGACCCTACCCCCTGGGAGGCTGGTCCGGGTAGCAGGTCTAATTGGGGCAATCAATTGGGCGATGAGGCGGAAGTGTACTCAGCTCGCCTCTCTGAACAAACATCTTGGAAGTCCTGATAAGGTTTCGGTAAACCAGTAGTGGCTTGGGAGAGGACTGAGTGAGGACCTGGGCGCACCCGGCGGGTGCCGTAAACAACGAGACTGGCAGTCCGGGCCCCAACCAAAACTACACCCATCATCCAATCCCGCATAGGGGCGTAAGCTGTAGCCAAGGAAGCCCCAGTAGAAACAGCCGAGGAAAACGGGGTAACACGAAGACGTGAATCCTTTTCCCCTGTGCAGGGCTCCTATTTATATGACCACTGGTTCAGTCCGTAGTGGATGGAGTCGCTTAATAGTTCACCACTGATGGAGGAGATGACCAAGGGTTGGTCTAGGCGGACCACCGAGAGACGATACTTGGTCACCAAGGAAGCATCAATAAAGCTCCCAGCCGATCCGGAATCCAGGAAGGCCGACACTCGGAAGAGATTTCCGGAATTGGACGTAACCAAGCTGGCAGGCAGAAGCTGAGAGGATTTTACTCACACCTAGGAGGACGCCTCTTCCCACGAATCCTAGGTGCGTGCATTTCCCGGACTTGCCGAAGAAGTGTCAACCCCTAAGGAAGTGTTCGGGCTGCCGCATGTAGAGACACACTATCTCCTCACGCGTCGGGCAAGCTCTTGCGGAGACAGGCCGGGTACTGTCCGCATCTTGCATGGCCCTCAGGCGGCTGATGAGGTAGGGCAGTGGAGGATGCTGAAACACTGCGCAAGACGGGGTAGCCTACGTGTTTATGAGCTGGTTCGCGATCCATGGCGAGCTCCTCCCGCTCTCCGAGAAACGGATGTCTATGCGGTTGCCAGATGGATGAGCTCACTTAATGACGACGGAGAGCATCCCGGGTGGCGAGGGCATCCTAATTCTGGCCGGAAGAGGCCCTTCTTGAAACGAGGCGCACAACGCAGCATCATTCCACCCAATTCAGAGGTCTAAGGTGCGAAATAGCACGGCGTAGTCCCAACTCGGGGAGGAAGTTTCCCCAGCTGTAGTGTTTAATAAAGCGTTTTCAGCGACGAGGCGCGGGCAGGCTCCTCGAAGACTCCGCGGAACTCCTGCAAGAATGTCCGCCAGATCCGCTGTGATTAGATTCGCCTCGTCCCAAAGTGGCGTACGCCCAGGCAGGGCTTTCCCGGATATGCAGACTGACGCACGAATCACCTTGGACCTTTCCGGACGGAACTGACCAGCCATAAAGTTCCACGTGGATGAGCACACTGGTGATGAACCTCCTGCAGGCCTTAGAGTCCCCTCAAACTTCGTCGGCATGGACAAGCGGAGTTTAGGGCCGGCGGAATGCCCGAAACACTGCTGCTTGCTTGATGCCACGGCCCGCCGTTGCTGCGCTGAGTGGCCAGGAGCTGCTGCATCATAGTAGTCAGTTGGTTCAGCTGATTGCGCTTGCTGCGCGATCTGCTTAGATGCTGACCATGGTGTATGAGGTCCGGAGACGCTCGGAGAGGCACCTTGGCGGATCCATGGCCGAATCAAACTGTTACGGAGTGGTTAAGTGGATCCACTTGACCACCACAAGCGATGATGTAAGCCACGCCAGTGGAACGGAATCTAAGTAGGTCAGTTTGTCAACCAAGCCCCGCCGCAAAGCGGGATGGACTTGCTGCGGCGGATTACTACCAGGTCGCTAGCCCTGACGTGACTTCATGCGGTGGCAGCCGAGGTGTTGCGCGGTACAAAAATCTTGAAGCAGGCTGTATCCCGGGACAGGCAGAAAAGGCAGGGCAAAGGGGGCAAAAGGTTTGTGGTCAAGGACGGAGGAATGAAAGGGACGGTACACATTAAACGTAACAAAACACTTTTTGGGAAAGCTTTTCCCTCCCGGCCGCGCCATGAAGGACCAGGGGCGTGGACGGGTAAGTGTTCCCCAGAAAGCCGGGGTGTCCACGGGGCCCCAGCCCTCGGGCCCCCGGCAACCGGCCGCACAGGAGGGGGCGGGGGCCCTTCGGGTGTCCGGGGACCCAAAACAGGGGCCCCAGGCAAAACCCTTTAAAAGTAGCTTTGTAGCGTGTTACAATTGGGGTGTTTTCTACGTCACCAACAAAAGATACAGTTATAAATTTTAAACCCTTTTCTTGTAAAAATTTGGCTACCCGGAAAAATTTAAAAGATTTTGGGGAAATTGGAAAAAAACGGTTTTCCTTTGGGGGTTTGCACACCAGCCAAAAAAAACGCTTAATTAACCCCTGGGTGTAAATTACGGGCCAAAAAATTACCGCACAAACTAGTAGCTTTGAAACGTGTTACAATTGCGTGTTTTCTCCCACACAACAAGAGAAA
The DNA here is from genome assembly GCA_025379985.1 of Phyllomedusa bahiana. NCBI lineage: Eukaryota > Metazoa > Chordata > Amphibia > Anura > Hylidae > Phyllomedusa > Phyllomedusa bahiana. The sequence goes on from JAODAL010085303.1 coordinate 6,539, forward strand.
CAGTTGTAAAATTAAACCCTTTGGGGTTGTGAATTTAAAGGGTACAGGAAAAAAATTTTTTATATTTTGGCGTTGAAAAAGACGGTTTATTTTTTTTCACACAAACCCCCCAAAACAACGCTTAATTAACCCCTGGGGTGAAATTGCCCAAAGAATTGAGCCCCCCCAAAATAGTAGCTTTGTAGCGGTTTTTACAATTTCGTGTTTTCTACGCCACACAAAAAGAATACAGTTTTTAAATTTAAACCCTTTTCTTGTGAATTTTGGGTACGGAAAAATTTATATAATTTTTTCGTTTTAAAAAGACGGTTTCTTGGGGTCAGCACACCAGCAAAAAAAACGCTTTTAATTTAAACCCCCTGGATGAAATTGCGCCAAAGAATTGGGGCCCCACAAAATAGTAGCTTTGTAGGGGGGTTTACAATTGCGTGTTTTCTACGCCACACAACAAAAGAAACAGTTTAATTAACCTTTGCTTTTTGAATTAGGGTACAGGGAAAAAATTTTTTTAATTTTTTGGGGTTTTAAAAAAAACGGTTTTTTTTTTTGTCAGCACACCAGCAAAACAACGCCCTTTAAATTTAAACCCCCGGATGTAAAAAGCGCCAAAGAATTGAGCAGCACAAACTAGTACCCTTTTTAGGGGTGTTACAATTGCGTGTTTTTTACGCCACACAACAAAAGATTAAAATTTTAATTAACCTTTTCCCTTGGGGAATTGGCCCACAGAAAAATTTTTTTATTTTTGGGGGTTGAAAAAAAACGGGTTTTTTTTTTGTCCCGCACACCAGCAAAAACAAAGCTTTAAATTAAAACCTGGAAGTAAAAATTTCGCCAAAAAAAATTGAGCCGCACAAACGTACTTTGGGAGCGTGTTTAAAATTTCGTGTTTTTTACGCCAAAACAACAAAATTTCAGTTTTAATTAACCTTGCTTGGTTTAAAAAAAAGGGTACAGGAAAAATTTAAAATATTTTGGCGTTTTTAAAAAGACGGTTTTCCCCTTTGGGGGCAGCACAAACCCCAAAAAAACGCTTAAATTAAACCCCGGAAGTAAATTGCGCCAAAAAATTTGGGCCGCACAAAAATAGTAGCTTTGTACGGTTTTCAATTGCGTTTTTCTACCCACACAACAAGAATTTCAGTTTGGGAATTAACCTTTGCTTTGGAATTAGGGTACAGGAAAAATTTATATAAATTTTGGGGTTGAAAAAGAAAGGGGTTTTTTTTGTCAGCACCCAGCCCAAAAAACGCTTAATTTAAACCCCCGGTGAAATTGCCCAAAAATTGAGCCCACAAACAATAGCTTTGTAGCGTTTTTACAATTGCATGTTTTTCTACGCCACACAACCAAAAAGATACAGGGGTAATTAACCTTTGCATTTGAATTAACTACAGGAAAAATTTATATATTTTGGCGTTGGGAAAAAAACGGGTTTTTTTGGGGGGCAAACACACCACCCAAAAAAACCTTAATTTAAACCCCGGGTGTAAAAATGGGGCCAAAAAATTTAAGGGCCCCAAAAAATATACTTTTAAACGTTTACCCTTTCATGTTTTCTACGCCCACAACAAGAGAAAAAGTTGTAATTAAACCCTTTTCTTTTGAATTAGGGTACAGGAAAAAAATTTTTATAATTTTTTCGTTGAAAAAGACGGTTTTATTTTTTTCAGCACACCAGCAAAACAACGTTTAATTAACCCCTTTGGGTGGGAAATTGGCCAAAGAATTCAGCCCCCACAAACTATTTGGGTTTGTTTGCGTGTTACAATTTCGTTTTTTTTACGCCACACAACAAGAGATACAGTTTTAATTTTCCCCTTTTTCTTTGAATTAGGCTACAGGGAAAAATTTTTTAAAATTTTGGCGTTGAAAAAGACCGGGGTTTTTTTTTTGCAGGGACAAAAGCAAAACAACCTTAAAAAAAAAACCCGGATGAAATTGCCCAAAGAAAAGGAGCCCCACAAAATAGTAGCTTTTTTTTTAGCGTGTTACAATTTCGTGTTTTTTACGCCCCACAACACCAGAAACAGTTGTAATTAACCTTTGCTTGTGAATTAGGGGTACAGAAAAAAAAATATATTTTGGCGTTGAAAAGACCGGGTTTTTTGGGGGCAGCACCCACAAAACAACGCTTAATTAACCCCCGGGGTAAATTGCGCCAAAAAAATTGATCAGCCAAAAAACTTAATTTTTAGCGTGTTACAATTGCGTGTTTTTTTCACCGCCACACAACAAGAGATACAGTTGTAATTAACCTTTGCTTGGGAAATTAAGGGAAAAGGAAAAATTTTATATTTTTTGGGGTTGAAAAAGACGGGTTTTTTTTTTGTCAGCACCCAGCAAAAAAAACGCTTAATTAACCCCCTTGGAAAGTAAATTTCCCAAAGAATTGAGCCCCAAAAATATTTGCTTTGTACGTGTTACAATTGCATGTTTTCTACCCACACAACAAAAAATAAGTTTGTAATTAAACCCCCCCCCCCTTTTCTTGTGAATTAGGCTACAGGAAAAATTTATAAATTTTGGGGTTGAAAAAAAAACGGTTTTTTTTTTGTCAGCCACCAGCAAAACAACGCTTAATTAAACCCCCGGGGTGTAAATTGCGCCAAAAAAGGAGCCCCCCCAAAAAAGTAGCTTTGTAAACTGTTACAATTGCGTGTTTTCTACGCCAACAACAAGAATACAGTTGTAATTTTAAACCTTTGCCTTTGAATTAGGCCCACAGGGAAAAAAATTTTTATATTTTTGGGGTTGAAAAAAAACGGTTTTTTTGGGGTCACACACCACAAAACAAAACCCTTTAAATTTCCCCCGGATGTAAATTGCGCCAAAAAATTGAGCAGCACAAACCCAGTAGCTTTTTTAGCGTGTTACAATTGCGTTTTTCTACGCCCCACAACAAGATACAGTTGTAATTAACCTTTGCTTGTTTAAATTTGGCTACAGGAAAAATTTTTATATTTTTGGGGTTTAAAAAAAAACGGTTTTTTTGGGGGCACACACCAGCAAAACAACCTTAATTAACCCCCGGGTGTAAATTGCGCCCCAAAAAAATTTGAGCCCAAAAAACTAATAAACTTTGTAGCGTTTTTACAATTGCATGTTTTCTACGCCACACAACAAAGATTTCCCGTTTTTTAAATTAAAACCCTTTGTTTTTTGAATTAGGGTACGGGAAAAAAATTTTTATATTTTGGGGGTTGGAAAAAAACGGTTTTTTTTTTTGTCACACAAACCAGCAAAACAACGCTTAATTAAACCCTGGATGTAAATTGCGCCAAAGAATTGAGTTGCACAAACTAGTAGCTGTTACGGATGTGGTACTGGATCCACTGGACCACCACAAGCGATGATGTAAGCCACGCTAGGGGAACGGAATCTAAGTGGGCCCCGGGTTTTCCCCCAGAGCCCGCCCCCAAAACGGGGTGGACTTGCTGCGGCATTACACCAGGTCCCCCTTCCCCCACATGACTTTTCTTTCGGTGGGAGCCGAGGTGTTGCGTGGTACAAAATCGTTGGGGCAGGCCCCGTAGTCCCCGGGGGAAGGGAAAAAGGGGCAAGACAGGCGGCAATGGTTCGTTTGGGGCAAGGGAGGGGGGCATAAGATAGGTACACAGTAAACTAAAAAAAACACTTTAGGAAAACCCTTCCCCCTCCAGGCACAAGGCACTACGAAATTTGGCAAAGGTGCGGGGGGAAAAGGCAGGGCTAAAAAAGGGACCGTTTCCCCCGGAAAAAACCCTTTACCGGGGAAATGTCCCTTTTAAATTTTTCCCCGGGAGTGCTTTCCCCATTTCAGCGGGCGCACGCCCCGGACGGGGCCAAAAGCGTGGACCGTAAAGTTCCCCAACGGCCGGGGTGTCCGCGGGGCCCCAGCGTCGGGGCCGCGGGCCCGGCCGGGAGCAGGGGGGCTTTCCCGGCCCTTTGCGGGGGCGCCTGCGACCCGACACAGGGTCGCAGGGACCCCTTTAAAAGTACCCCCCCCTTAGGGCCCCCCGCTCTTTCTGGGCCCCTAAAACCCTTTGAAAAAGAGACCCCTATCCAGGAGTTTTTCCCCCGGCTCCCACGACCTTTTTCCCCTGGCCCCAAAAACC
>JAODAL010085304.1:0-10635 GCA_025379985.1 Phyllomedusa bahiana
CTAAACAATACAAAGCCCAAGTGTTAAAGCTCATTAATTTTTGTATCTATTTACTTTAGACATACTGTATACAGTGTATTATGTGTCTATGGTGCTAAGGGACCTCAAAACTCAACCAAATGTATAAATTATATATAAATTATTAGTACAGTATAATTATTCCAAATAAAAGGTGATGTAAGTTTATGACAATGTAAGTAGTGATAGCTTCTTTATAGAGGTCCGGAGGTAAAGTGGTCAATTAACAAACGGTACACTTAAACCTGAGTAGAAGTGAGCTATCAAACTTCCCATTCTCGTGCAGATTTTCAGTCTTAATTCCATTTTTACAGTAGATTTAGCTCACTGTAGATCAGCTGGGTGCTAAGCTTAAAGGGGTTGTCTCGCTACAATGATTGGGTTTTAATTAAAAGATCCTTAAAAAACAAGCAGCTTTGCAATATACACTCACCGGCCACTTTATTAGGTACACCTGTCCAACTGCTCGTTAACACTTAATTTCTAATCAGCCAATCACATGGCGGCAACTCAGTGCATTTAGGCATGTAGACATGGTCAAGACAATCTCCTGCAGTTCAAACCGAGAAATCAGTATGGGAAGAAAGGTGATTTGAGTGCCTTTGAACGTGGCATGGTTGTTGGTGCCAGAAGGCTGGTCTGAGTATTCAGAAACTGTCTGATCTCCTGGGATTTTCACGCACAACCATCCTCTAGGGTTTACAGAGAATGCTCCGAAAAAGAAAAAACATCCAGTGAGGCGGCAGTCCTGTGGCGGAAATGCCTTGTTGATGCCAGAGGTCAAAGAGAATGGCAGACTGGTTCGAGCTGATAGAAAGGCAACAGTGACTCAAATAGCCACCCGTTACAACCAAGGTAGGCAGAAGAGCATCTCTGAACGCACAGTACGGCGAACTTTGAGGCAGATGGGCTACAGCAGCAGAAGACCACACCGGGTGCCACTCCTTTCAGCTAAGAACAGGAAACTGAGTCTCCAATTTGCCCAAGCTCATCGAAATTGGACAGTAGAAGATTGGAAAAACGTTGCCTGCTCTGATGAGTCTCGATTTCTGCTGCGACATTGGGATGGTAGGGTCAGAATTTGGCGTCAACAACATGAAAGCAGGATCTATCCTGCCTTGTATCAACGGTTCAGGCTGGTGGTGGTGGTGTCATGGTGTGGGGAATATTTTTGTTGGCACTCTTTGGGCCCCTTGTACCAATTGGGGCATCGTTGCAACACCTTGTTGAATCTATGCCACGAAGAATTGAGGCAGTTTCTGAAGGCAAAAAGGGGTCCAACCTGTTACTAGCATGGTGTACCTAATAAAGTGGCCGGTGAGTGTATGTTCATTACAAATGTCCTACTGATTTGAAATAAGCTGTAGTAGGAGTACATCAGCTTCTCAAATCTCTATAGCAGCCGACCTGTTGATCCTTATCTCACTGGCTGTCAGGGCTGTATGACTCATCAGCCTCTGACTACAGGTCAGAGCAGAGAGCCCCTCCCGCACAGAATGCTTCTGTAGTGGAGGGAGGGCTCTGGCTTCTGTGCTGCCTGGATTAACTCTGTGTGTGCCTGCTTCCTCCTGCTCTCTACACAGATAGATGTGACAGCAGTGACCCTGTGTGTTACTATAATCATGATGTGTCTGTGGAGCTGTAACTATACTAATACTATACAGATCAGGGGGGCATGTGAAGGGTTCATGCTCTGGTGTACTAGTGACACATCCTGAGTATAGTAACACTTCACAGCTGCCCTGTGTCTGTTCTGACAGGGTCTGTTTGTTGCTGGAGATGTGCAGATTTGTATGCTAAGCAGGGGGTATAGGAACACTTGCTCCACACTCATAGATCAGCCTTCTCCTGTCTCCTGACTGTGGAGACGAGCAGCAAGAGCTGCAGCAGACCTAGGCAGTCACACACAGGGTTAACTCTGGCAGCAAACCCTCCACCCCCCCCCCTGTCTAGAAGTTATGGAGGAGAGCTTTCTGTGTGCTGAGGGGAGGGGGGAAGAGGGAGGAGAAGAGGCAGACAAGAAGCCCGCCCCTCAAATCAACTGCCAGGCTCACTGACTTAGGCTAAGAGCTTGTAATGAGACAACTCCTTTAAGCAAGTTCTGTGTAGTCCATCCGTATCTGGGCAGAAGAAGAAGATGAACTTAAAATTGTCCAGCATTGTAGCTGGGCAAAATTTGAAAATAGCGTCTGTAATTGGCCCCCTGAAGTCACAGGGGAAGGTTCTGCAAACGGTAAAAAACAAGTAAGAATCAGAATGGAGGGTTTATGATGCTGGATTTTAAAGGGTATTCTCCGTGTCATTGATTAGTTTTAAACATATAGGCAAGGGTAAATAAAGACTTTCTCGTCGATATCCTCGTCAAGGTTCTCCCCCCCCCAAAAGGGAGGAAGTTTCATTTAGCTGCAGCAGATGGCAGGATGGGGTTTACTTTCTGCCTGCACCAGCAGTTTGTATCTGTGTTGATTTTTTTGTTTTGTTGCATGTTGTTGGCATGTCCTACCTTTCATTTGTAGAGGCAGCAGTTTTAAAATCTATTCCCTTCTGGCCTGTTCAAGCGCTGACTTTGGGAGGCCTGTCCTGCACATTGTTTTTGCTGGTTCATACTTGCCTGGTCTGATGTGCCCCACCCCCTGCTGTAGATAGGTGGGGGGTCATGTGGACTAACCCATAGAAGGGCCCAGTGCATAAGTGTACCTAGGGCCCTCACCTACCCTTTTATTGCTTTAAATCAAAAGCTCTTTTATAACAAGCACTGATTGGTAATCCCATGAAAGACACCTCTATGTTGGGTACCTCCAGAGAGGTGATGTGCAGGCATCAGATGCTACATTGTGCATTCTCCCTAGGGAGCAGGGGCGTCGCTAGGCTGTTTTATTCGGGGCTCGGGCCCCGAATAAAACTCCCGGTGTCCCGAGTCTCCCGGGCTCCAGGCCTCTGCCGTGGGCTTGGAGCACCGACTGGCCCTTCAGCTGCATGTGCGTCCGCTGGACGCACATGCTGCTGCGGGTTTCTGCGGAGCAGAGAGCGAGCGCTCCCTGCTCCGCCGACAGTGTCGGACCGGCTCTGGGTCCGACACTGCGGGGGCCGCCGGGTCCTCACAGCGCTGAGGACCCGCCGCGGCCCCGTGCGCCTCAGCCGGCAGCGTTGTGATGATGTGATGTCATCGCGACGCTGCCATCTCCTCGGGCGCAAAAGCACGTCATAGGCCGTGCGCCTGAGGAGCTGCCGAGGAGCGCGGGCTGAAGAGGACAGAGCGCGCTCTCCGGGGGTGTTAAGGTGATTATTAATGTTGTTATTTTTAAAGCGTTTACCTGCCTCAGTGCCCCCATATACTGCCTTTGCCCCTATAATGCCTGCCTGTGGCCCCCATATCACTGCCTGTGGCCCTCATATACTGCCTGTGCCCCTATAATGCCTGCCTGTGGCCCCATATCCCTGCCTGTGGCCCCCATATTACTGCCTGTGGCCCCCATATCCCTGCCTGTGGCCCCCATATACTGCCTTGCCCCTATAATGCCTGCCTGTGGCCCCCATATCCCCGCCTGGTGCCCCCCTATACTGCCTGTGCCCCCTATAATGCCTGCCTGTGGCCCCCATATCCCTGCCTGTGGCCCCCATATTACTGCCTGTGGCCCCCATATCCCTGCCTGTGGCCCCCATATTACTGCCTGTGGCCCCCATATACTGCCTGTGCCCCTATAATGCCTGCCTGTGGCCCCCATATACTGCCTGTGGCCCCATATACTGCCTGTTCCCCTATAATGCCTGCCTGTGGCCCCATATCCCTGCCTGTGGCCCCCATATACTGCCTGTGCCCCTATAATGCCTGCCTGTGGCCCCCAATATCCCTGCCTGTGGCCCCCATATACTGCCTGTGGCCACCATATCCCTGCCTGTGCCCCTATAATGCCTGCCTGTGGCCCCCATATGCTGCCTGTGCCCCCCATATACTGCCTGTGGCCCCCATATCCCTGCCTGTGGCCCCCATATGCTGCCTGTGCCCCTATAATGCCTGACTGTGCCCCCCATATACTGCCTGTGGCCCCCATATCCCTGCCTGTGGCCCCATATACTGCCTCAGTGCCCCTATATTCTGCCTCAGTGCCCCTATATACCTTCTTGTGGCCCCTATATACTGCCTCAGTGCCCCCATATACTGCCTGTGGCCCCATAAACTGCCTCAGTGCCCCATATACTGCCTGTGCCCCCCTATATACTGCCTGTGGCCCCTATATACCTGCCTGTGGCCCCTATATACCTGCCTGTGGCCCCATATACCTGCCTGTGGCCCCATATACTGCTTCAGTGCCCCTATATACCTAACTGAGGGGACTGCCATACCTATAATTAAGGAGTTGCTGGAAATGTGAGGATTCTAAGATATTTGTGTCCAAATCCTCAGGGACGAGTATTGGCCGGGAGCAATCAGCATTAAGTGTGAACCGGATGGAGAAGAGAGGGAAGGTGAACGACGCTGATCAGAAAAGACGTCTCCTGTGAGTCACTAAATGTAACTGCAGTGTAATCACTTATATGTCTGCAGAGCGTCTACATACAACTAGTAACTACCACTATATGGTCACTATATGGCAGTGGTATATGTCTTCAGAGCCTGTGTACAGCTGATAGTCACAGGTGGGGGGTCTGGCAGGATTATTTGATCCTTATGTAGTAATAGTTTTGGGTCTTGGTTTTGTAGGAGGGTTTTAGTAACAATCACTTGTCTGGTAGATTTGCTCCATGTATCGGTGTATGTTTTGGTGACGGTTTAGGGGTATTGTCATAGAAGGTGAGAAGTTTCTGAAAAAGTAAATTGTCATTGGTGATTTTTACTGTACAGTGACTGCTGAGGAGATGGACGGGATCTGTGTGGGATGTGCAGAAAATTAGTGACAGGAACACAAGGTTTTTCCTGTAAAAAAACATCCACAGTTCACAATGAGGCGTGAAAAATGTCGTGTGAACCCAGCCCCACCCAAAAAAACACAAAGGGCCCGAGCCCCGGATGTTTTAGGACCTAGCAACGTCCCTGCTAGGGAGTCTCATATGACGTGGTTCACTTGCCAATGCTATGCAACAACACTACCCTTGTTATGTTGAGATGTGGTTCAGCTCTCAGTCACACATGTAGTCCCTTTAACCCCTTAATTGCACGGAGTAATTAGGTGACCACAGGCAAACACACTATAAGGATGTTGCAGGCAAAATAACGTATAATTTGATCTATGACGTGTGATGCGATCTCAAACGACCAAGCCTATTACAGGTGAAATAATGTATGAAGTGACTTCAGTCAACCACTTTAACAGGTAGAATAAGTCTGTTGGGTGATTTGGCAGTGTATCTAACATTTCTACACAGCCAAGCACATTACTGCGCTCTAACAGGCAGTTTATTGATTTGTTTGTGCTTTTCCCCACGTTCATAACCATATTTCCCTTTTCCACAGATGGAATGATAACATGTTTTTACTTCTCTCCACAGGACAGCATGTTTAGCTCTGCTATGCAGGCAACCAGGTCTCTCCGTTTAGGACAGAGTAATGATGTGATGTGTTTTACTCCTCTCCATAAAGCAGCATATTTAACTCTGCCATGCATCTAATCACATGATATTTTGATATGATTTGCTCTTCTCCACAGGGCATTCACTTCCACTATCAGTGCTGTAAGTGACGTCACTTCTCTCCGCCATTGTGCAATATGTGTGTATTGTACACACGGGAGAGATGAGATGTAATTCAGAGCTCTGTGAGAACTATGAATTACAGTAAGTGCGGCGCGCATGTCGGGCGTATTGAAGCGCAAATACGGCATGAAATGCGCCCCGCGGTTTACGCAGTGTGAACAGAACCTTAGTCTGGCTGCAGCAGCTAAAATCATACGTAACCCTGACAAATGACAGATATGAAAAAATTATATTCAAATATAATTCATCATCAGGTCATAGTTTACATGTCTAAGGGTATGTTCACATGGCGTAATTGCAGTAATCCATAGCTCTCATAGAGAACTATGGATTACATGTCCTCTCCTCATGCGTACAATACGATCGTATTGTATGCGTGGGGAGATAAGTGACATGTCAATGCATGTCTATGAGGCTCGCAGGCTGTTACCCCCCATCCCCGTGCTTCGAGAAGACGTGTTGATCAGCGCGAGCTCCTGAAGCACACAGTGTATTGCAGCACGTTCTGTACACGTCACAATACACCGTGTGAACATAGCCTAACAGACACACAGGCAGGATTATGTTTTAGTGATGTGAATGAGGTGATATTGTGGATATGTGTGTGTATACACAAATATACATACACACATACAGGGCATACATACACACACATATAGGGCATACATACACATACATACAGGGCACACACACACATACAGGGCATACACACACACGTATACACATTTATACATACACACAGACATCTATACAAACACATACATACACATTTACATACACATACATTCAGTACAGTTCACATTCATGAAACATTATTTTGTCTCCCCCTTATTACACTACTTAAAATTATTGTTCGGCACTGAGGCTCCTCACTCACTTCTTGCTGGTCTGGTCCCGAGATAGGAGCACAGCAGGGGGTGAAGACCTCTCACGGCTGGACAGCGCGCTGCTTCCTGACTCCCTTCACAGTGTGAGCAGGCGGCGCCCCCTCCTCCCTCCTCAGCTCCCGTCATCCCGAGCAGTCGCCCTCCCCCTCGCTGCCTGCACATAGCTGCTGCTGCTCTGAATTGTATGAGCGTCCAGGGGACGCACAGACAGTGCAATAGCTTGTCGGCTCTACAGGTCACAGTAATGACCTGGAACCGGACGTTCTGAGACTCGGGGCACAGGGAGTCTGGTCCGGGGCTTGTGCCCCGAACAAAACTACCTAGCGACGCCCCTGACTGAATGTGAGGTGATTATTTTCTTCTCCATGGGACAGCAGGTTTTACTCTACTATGCAGGCAGCCAGGTCTCCCTGTCTTGGCTGAATGATTATGTGATGTGATTTACTCCACTGTGTTTCTATCTTTGCTATGCAGTCAAGTCCTTTAGTCTAAGGCGGAGTGATTCTGTGATATGAAATACTTTTCTCCACTAGGGTATGTATCCTTCTTGTGTAAGGCAGATAAGCACTCTATCTCCAGAGACAATGCCGCTCTCCACAGGCGGTTATGAATCCCACTTCTGCAAGTGTGTTTAAAAACAATGCAGTTCAGGCTCTTCACGGGATCCGTACATGCATTGCATGTTTAGAGAAGTATCTGTCATTCAAACTTCTCTCTTTTTCTACAAGATATATCTGTCTTTACCATGCAGTCTGCCGCATTACTCTTTTCCTTGGAAGAGTAATTGTGTTTTTGGCTTTTATAACTTATTTTATTTTGCTATGCAATGATTTTTCTCTTACTCTTTTCCCTGAATAGGGTAATCATATGGGAATATTCCCTCTTTTGTTAGAGGTCTAAACTGTCTGCTACTTCTCTTATATCTTCAATCTCCTGTTGTTAACAGAGATGTCGCATTGCATTTGAGTAAGGCCTCGTTCACACGACGGATTTGGCCACAGGTTTCGCCGCGGCTCTCGCTGCGGTTCCCGCGGCCAAATCCTCGTCGGGCCGCGCTGCAAACTCGCGTCTTCCGACGCGGGTTTGCGGCGCGGGCGGTGGGCGTGGCCTCGCAGCGGGAGGGCCGTGGTTTGGGGCGCGGCTTGCGCCGAGGGCTTGCCCCTATGCAAATTAAAAGCAGGGGGCAAGGCGCAGCGCTTGCCGCATCCCAGCCGCGCACCATCCGCGGCGACACCCGCGGTGCTGCCGCGGGCAGCACCGCTGCGGCCGCCGCACAGAGCACTCCTGTCAAGAAATACAGGAGAGTTCTTCACACGCGCGGGTCTGTCCGCGGCCCCGGAGCCGCGGCCAAACCCGCGGCGTGTGAATATTAAAGCGGTTTCCCATAGGAAACCATGTTAATAATCTAGGCGCGATTTGGCCGCGGTTATGGCCGCGGAAACCGCGTCAGAACCCGCGGCCATAACCGCAGGCAAATCTGTCGTGTGGAACAGGGCCCCAATTGTGTACCATCCTCTCCTGCCAAATCGAGTTATGCCAGGGTGCAGCAGTCTTTCTGCTCCACTCTTCTTTTTCTTTGAGGGCAATATCATGATTCCCAGCAGCCGTATATTGGCCTACATCCATTTGTAACTTCTATCAGTGGCGTAGCTACAGGGGTCGCAGCGGTCGCGCTTGCAACCGGGCCCCTGAGCCAAGGGGGCCCTGCGGGCCCCTGCTCGCCACACGCTGCATCGCTGGCTCATCGCTGGCTCATCGCTTAGTACAGTGAAGGCCGCGGCGCGATGAGATCATCTGATCATGCGGCTGCCTCCTCGGCCACACAGTCGTCATAGGCTGTGCGGCCGAGGAGCGTCCCGGCACTGGCGGCGTGACGTCATCACGCTGCCAGCGCCGGGACGCTCCTCGACCGCACAGCCTATGACGACTGTGCGGCCGAGGAGGCAGCCGCACGATCAGATGATCTCATCGCGCCGCGGCCTTCACTGTACTAAGCGGCCGGTATCAGTGTATGCCGGCCGCTTAGCTTCATCGGCGCCTGCACCGAGCAGGCGGCAATCGCTGCATAGCGGCCAGGAAGTTAAGGTAAGTATTAGTGTTATTAATTTCTGCTACCTGCCTGTACCACACTATATACCTGCCTGTACCTCACTATATACCTGCCTGTACCTCACTATATACCTGCCTGTACCTATCTATATACCTGCCTGTACCTATCTATATACCTGCCTGTACCTCACTAAATACCTGCATGACTGTACCACACTATATACCTGACTGTTTGTTCCTGTACCTAACTATATACCTGCCTGTACCTATCTATATATACCTGCCTGTGTGTGCCTGTACCTATCTATATACCTGCCTGTACCTATCTATATTATATATATATACCTGCCTGTGTCTGCCGTTCCTAACTTTTAAAAAATGCCTGTTCTCCTGTTCCTATTTATAAACCTCCTTTTAACCCATCTAATATATTTCCTTTTTACCCATCTATTTTTTATACACCGTCTGTGGGGGGCTGTACCCAAACTATTACCTGCCTGTTGGGGGCTGTACCCAAACTAAAATACCGCCGTGGGGCCCTTTTTAAACCCAAACTATATAAACCCGCCTTGGGGGGCTTAAACTATCTATATACCTTTCCTGTGAGGAGCCATATTACTTATATATCTACGTGGGGAGCAAAAACCTATCTATAAAATCTGCCCCCGTGGGGACCCCGTCCTAACTTTATACCTGCTTGGGGAAACCCATAGTGGTGGGGGGGGCCCCAGCCGGTTTTTTCACCCCCGGGCCCTGGGTTCTCTAGCTCCCCCCGACCCTATCCCCTGCCTGGCACTTTTTTGTCTTCTTTCCAAAATTTTTTTAAGGCCCGATCAGACAAGTTTTTTTTAAAAAAAAAAGGCAACTTTCTGGTCCCTTTTAAACCCAAATTTCCTATGTGTCTTAAAAAAAAATTTTATGGAAATCCCCCTTTGACCCAAAAATGAAAAAAAGGGTTCAGGCCCGACATTCATTTTTCTGCTTTTATGCCAAACCCTTTTCAAAAGGATCTTATTGCAAGGAAAAGCCCTTTTAAAAAATTTTTATAATTTTTAAAATTTCTAGGCTTTACACTTTCAAGGGGGATAATTTTCCCCCCCTGCAAACCCAGTAGACTCTTTTTGGGCCCCAATCGCTGCCCGTTTTTAAAAGGGGTTTGCCAGGAAAAGAGGGTTCTTTCCTCCTAAATTAACACAGAGTAAAATTTAAAAAAAATCCCTGCGATTCAGAATTTTGCAGGGGGGAGAGGAGGGGGTGAAGCGAGATTGGGGGAATAAAGGGGCCCCCCTCCCCCCAAAACTTAAAATGAAATAATAAAAAACCACAGAGGGTTTCTAAACAGAAGACAAAGGCTTTAAACCCCTGGAATTTTTCCCCCGCCCATTGAACTTTATTTATTTTTTCCCCCCTCATCAATAAAAATTTTTTTCCCCGCAAACCCCAAAATTCCCCCTTGGCGAGTCTAACGCAAACCTTTTAGGGAACAAGGGGGGGTTTTTGAAATGCTATGCCTCAGGTTCTTCAATTTTTTTTTAAACAATAAAAATTAAAAAGTATTAAAAACCCCCTTTTGGAGGATCCCAACAACATTACATTGTGGCCAAAAACCCCCTTTTAAAAAAAAACCTTTAAGAATTTTTAAAACTGCCCAAGCAGGATTCCCCCCCGGGTTGAATGCTTGAGCTTTATTTCCCCGTGCATCCCAAAATTTTCCTATTTCTGCCATATATTAAGAGTCAGGGGTTAACCCGCACTAAAAAGGTGGAGGTTTTTTGCCATGCCCCTTTTTTGGGTTCCCAAAACTCCCTCCTCGGTCGGGATTCACAGGCCTTTCCTTTTTGTTTTTGTCCTTATGCTTGGGCCCGCCCGGGTCGTTATACTCAACACCTTTGGGCCCCTCTCCTGCCACAAGGGGGGTTGCTTTTAAAACTTTAGCTGACTAAGGGAAATTTTTTGGGCCCTTTTTTAGTGTCCAGAAAAATTTCTGTCA
>JAODAL010085305.1:0-10635 GCA_025379985.1 Phyllomedusa bahiana
AGTCAAGGCAAATGAGCAAGTGAGAGGTGATTGGACTAAAGGCCAGTGGTTCATGTCACCTATAAGGGTGACTATAGGCTGAAAGGTTGAGAAGATCTCAGGGAAATGTGAAATGAGGTACATAAACATTGGTGCAGGACCCATCTCAGGTGAATTGGCATTGGGTTGTTGTTTTGTATAGGTCAGTGCTTTGCAGATAGGCTAGATTCTTTTTTATTTAAAGTACGAGAGCTTAGAGGACTGAACAACTCCTAGACTTGTTGGGTAAGGACAAGTAGTGGTGTGCAGGCTATTTTTAGAAATTATTGTAACAGTTTGAGGAGGTTTGTGCTAAAGAAACAACAGACTGAGATTTCTGTGGTGCTCACTGTGATCTGTCTAGAGTTAATGCATATTTGTTTAAATGACTGTTATTTTTGTATTTAGAAATGTTTAAGTATTTTGCACCACTGAGAGAGTCCAACAACCATCAAGCATACAGCACGTGCCCAACTCAAAGCCTGTGGGCCAAAATTAGTCTGCCATGTTATTTTATATGGCCCGTGAAAACTCAGAAACAACAAACAGGAATGGACCAGGTCTGAACATAGAAGTACCAGCTCTCCAATTTTCATGGGGGTGCAGCCAGCAAAAAAATAAATAAAAAATTCACATCTTGGATTCAGCGTTCTGATGCGCACCTCCACAATGCCCTGTTTAACAACTCACAGGGATTGGAACAGACTGCCCTTCCCAGGCACACTAACCACTCTTCATGACTCTCTAAGGGCTCTTTGAGGGCAACCATAATGCAAATTTTACCCAAGGTGAAAATTAGTTTGACATGGCTAATATAGCACAACCTACAGTGTACTGCCAGCAGAAAGCATACTGTATCATTTATGTAAATTGTAACCATCAAACACACTTTGCCTTAGTGCAAGAAAAAAATATAGTAAAGCCTTTTGCCTTTACCATTTAGGTCTGTAATTGTCCCTTTAAAATAGATCCCCCAGCTAATTTGTGCGTATCGTATGGTGTCTAACTTAGTGCAAAACACATATAATATAAGTTCCTCACATAGTAAGTCACCTATTAATAATAATTAATTAATAATACAGTTACAAAAATCAAACCAACTGACTCTTCAGTAAAAATTTGTAACATGGGAATAAATGGGAGGACATGGAAACAACATGTGAAAGCATTGAGAAGATACAAACTGTATTCAAATGCTGCCCTGATTACATTCAAGCTAAAATACCTAGTGGTATAGGACAATTCTACCACTTAGGTCGTATAAAATTTTAAAAAAATGCAACACTAGACGTATTAAGTTTTCAACAATATAATGATGTACATATTCAGCTCTGGAGACTTCACACACACAACAAGGCATTAAGGCAAGGCATTAAAAATTAAGAGAGGTTTAAGTAGCTTTACATTGCCTTTAGGAAATGGACAATGGGAAAAATGGGTTAGGATTTGTTACCATGTATAATGGCTTTCACAGGGATAATTCTAACAAGAAGCTGTAACCTGAACCTTAAGGTCTACGGTTGCATGGACTGGTAGGCAGTAACCCTGTAGTATGATTAGGCGATTACTGCGAACGTCCTCCCTCCATGAAGGATTCATAGCTGCTATGTTGTTGCATCAGTGGCGTAACTGTGTACCGGGGTAGCGGGGTAGCAGTGCTACGGGACCTGTGCTATGTTGGGGGGGCCCCGGGGGCTAGCTGCTACTGCGTCCGACTCCCCGGTTATTGCCGCTACGATGGGGGGACCGCCTGGCAGTGAATCCTTAACGTGTTCACTGCGGGGGCGGGGAGATGCGTGGAGGAGGTGTTAGTCCGTATGTAATGCAAGAGGACCAACAAACTACTGCCTTAGTAGTACTGTTCTTGGTGTGCTGGGGCGCGTTGATGATTGGGGGGGGTGAGGGGAGGATAAGGGAGGGTGTGCGGCGTGCGTGTGAGGGGAACGAACTTGTTACATTTTTGCGGGCGGTTGTGTGGGGTGATGGGAGGGAAAGATGGTGGGGGAGGGTTTCTCTGCGGGCGGGAAAAAATACAAAGTGGTGAATCTGTGGCAGATCATAGGCGCGGGGGTTTCCTTGGAGCGCATTTAAAGAACATTCGGGCCGGGGGCGGTGTAGGTTGTAGCTTTAATTCACTGCTATTTTTAGGTAGGGACTAACATGTTTTTTTTTTTTATTACATGAAGGGGAGCTAATGAAGTGAGTGAAGGGGGGTGGCTAATGGGTTTTTTTGGTAGTGATGCGATTCTTAATTTGGCAACATAGCTGGGGGTGGTAATATGGTTTCACGGGGTATAAGAAATTCAGGGTATTCTTGGTTTGGGGCAACTCCTTATCGTGGGACCACGGCAGAAGGGATGGTCGGAGCCTCAACTATAGGTAGGAGAATTCGTTTCTTTGGTGAGGAGTGATCCCGAAGATCTAGGAGCGAATTTTTTAGTCGATGCTTGGGTCCTCTGTTACTTTGGACCATGGTAACGGGCGACTATTTTTGGAGGGGTCACCCATGCTTCTTCTGTTCCTAGGCTATGTTTAATTGGGCGGTTGTTGTTTCCTGGTTCTGTTTGGGGTTTTTTCGATTTTTATTTGTTTGGCTATTAGCGGTTTAAGTGATGGTTTACTTGGTTTTACCATGCGTAAGCCTAGTAGTCATTTATGGTGGATTCTCTTTCTAATCTGCGTACGACGGGCTTTGTTTTGGTAATTACATGCCTGTTATTGATCATATTAACCTATACCAATTAAATATATTTCTTATACTTTAGTGGGGTTTTTTTACACTATTACTATTATATTTTTCTAACTTACCTAATCGGTCGACAGGGGGGGATAGGGACGGCGCCTGGGGGGGGAACAGAACCGGGGCAGGGGGGCATGGCCCCTCCATTTACCCAAAAAAAGGCTTTTGCTTTATTGGCAGAAACGCATACTCCCTCTGAACGCCGTGGCCGCGCGCGGCGGCTCACGTGGCGTTCAGAGGCAGAGCTGATCGGTAGTATCAGCGACGGAGCGCGATGACGCTCCGCTACTGTACTTCTCTCCCTGCCGGCCCTCTGTTGTGTCCAATGTGGGCGCGCGCAGGTTGACGTCACATCTACCGTACGACCTACTGCACGCGCTGGAAGCACGCACTGACGGCTGCAGGGAGAGCAGCAGAGCGGAGCGGCAGCGGGCGCACTCGGGGGAGCAGTGGTACCGTGGTGTGAGTAAGTTGTTTTATATTTTATTCTAACCCCATTATGTGCCTATAGCCCCCACATATGCCTGCCAATTAGCCTCCGATATGCCCGAGACCTATACCCCTCCTCAATATGCCTGCCTATATTACCCCACAGATATGCCTACCTATTCCCCTCCCCCCATATGCCTACCTAAATTACCCCCCCATATGCACTGCCTATAATGATCTCCCCATAATGTATGCCTATAGCACCCCATTTACTCGCCTGCCTATAGTCCCCCCATATGCCTGCCCTTATAACCGCCATATGCCTACCTATAGCCCCCATATGCCTGCTATAGCCCCCCTATGCCAGCCTATAGCCCCCCTATGCCAGCTATAAGCACGCCCATTTTGCATGCTATAGCCCCCCCATATGCTGCCTTAAAGCCCCATCATGCCTACTTTTACCCCCCATTATGCCTGCCTATAGCCCCCCATATGCCTACCTATAGCCCCCATATGCTCTGTGCTATAGCCCCCATATTGCGGCCTGCCTATAGCCCCCATATTGCTGGCTATAGCCCCCCATATGCCTGCCTATAGCTCCCCATATGCCTGCCTATAGCCCCATATGCTGCTGCCTATTCAGGGTCCCTTTTGGCTGCCTGCCTCACTAGCAGGCCCCCTCATATGCCTGCCTGCCTATAGCAGACCCCTTTATGCCTGCCTGCCTATACAGCCCCCTATATGCCTGACTGCCCTATACAGCCCCCTATCAGCCGCTTGCCTGCCTATACAGCCCCCATCTGCCTGCTTGCCTGCTATACAGCCCCCTATCTGCCTGCTGCCCTATACAGCCCACTATATAGCTGCTTGCTATACAGCCCCTATATGCCTGCTCTGCTCTATACAGCCCCAATATGCCTGCCTGTACCAGCCCCCATATGCTGCCTCTACAACCCCATGTGTATGCCTGCGCGTATACCCGCCACAAGCCTTGCCGTTGTATACCCCCATACAAGCCTGCCAGGTCTACTTATATGGGGCCCCTTTAGACTACCTAATACCGATATACCGTGTATATGGGCCCCTCTAAGTCCCCAGTGCCTAACCCCGTGTCCACTCTGTATGGACTCCCTCATAGCTACCTAAAACCCTGCCTGACTCTATATGGGTACTCTATTGGCTACCTAAACCTTGTCCCTCTATTTCGGTTGCCCCATATATCCTATCGCAAAACCCTAGTCTGCCTAATGGAGAGTGATCCCATATAGTCTCAGGGGAGGCAGGTGAGCTGGAAAAGACAGGATTCTAACGATATTTGTGTCTAAATCTGCAGGGGACAAGTGAGTGGGAGATGGTCATCAGATGGCGGAAGGGACCGGGATGCAGAACAAAAGAGAAGAGTCGAATGACTGGTCAGTAGAAGACGTGTCACCTGTGAGTCACGCAAGATGTAAACTGCACTGAATCGCTTATATGTTGCACAGGCTGTGTACACTGCTGTCTACATATATGGTCACTGGTATGGTTGGTTATATACAGTCTGCAGAGCCTGTCGTAAACTGCTGTCTACCACTATATGGTCACTTGTATGGAGGATTATACGCAGTCTAGCAGAGGCCTGTGTACATTGGTGTTCTACCATTCATATGTCACTGTATGGGGCTAATATACAATCTGCAGAGCGGTGTAACTGGTGTCTTACCACTATATGGGTCACTGCTATGTTTTGGTGTTGCGACCAGTTCAAATTTCAACAAGAATATGGCGTGTCATAAGTGTGTGATGGGCGCATAATATAGACCATAAAAAAATGGCGTTTTGGGGACAATTCGTCCTTACTGTTAGCATATAGGTACTACATATTTTGTGTGTAAAAAAAATCCTCCCATATACTAATAGAATATGAAAATATAGTAAATAGTAAGTGTTTAAAACATACATCTTCTCCCAGGTATGTTCTGTAATGGTCAACAATTATTTTAATTACTCATTATTCCATATATATCACACAGTATATATGACATAATAAAGTGGTGTTCCCGTCTCAGACATCTATGATATGAGGTCTGTGGAAGTAAAATCGTTCATTTGTGGCCAACCAAAGTGAAAACCTCAGGAGGTGAATACAAATGGATTCTTTGTTGAATGACCATTTAAAAGACGCAACTGTAATGATTATATCATCAGGATACAAATCACCCCATGTCAGCTGTAGTGAACAGCAATCACACAGATTATGTAGAAAGGTACTCCCATCTAAGACATTGAATGCAAATTGATAGAATTTGCCATAAATGGCTGATTGGGGGTCGCATGGTGGGAACCACACCAATCTTGAGAATGGTGTGGGTCCCAGAAAGTTTCTGTGCAGAATAGAGAGGAAAAAAAAACAATGTTTGGTCTGCACATCTAAAACGTTTTTGCGCGTCGAAATATATAATGAACATAGGGTGCGACACACTGGTGTGGCACAGAGTATTAATACAACACAATTCCACATATCGGCAGCACTTATAATAGCACTAAAAAAGCAATCAAAAGTAACATAGTGAACTATTGGAGAAAGCAATTTCTGCTTACATTTTGTGGAATATAACTATGACAATAGACATATAAGAACTCGCTAATTTGTATTGTACTGCCCCACCAGCAGGCATCTATGTTCATGTTCAAGCTCCGACTCCTCAATTTCCCTGACTCTGATAATTTTACTGTAGTAAAATTGTAACATCAGGCTTTTTATCACCTTATGATACAATAACCAAGCTATTTAGGTAGAACATACACTGACAAGCAAAATGGTAACAATGTTTTGAACTTGTGACTTTCAGACTCCATTTCTCACCATTCACTACAGCTTTGAACGTAAGACTACCATCATTTTATAGACAATCATCTTACCTATCTTATACATAAATTTGACTTGCAAGTATTTAGCATCTGCTCAGTTCTGCAGAATCTTTCCTGTAACTGCATTGTTACTGTTTCGTTCCTAAAAATCAAAATGTTAATTTTTATTATTTTGTTAGTATTTGGGAAATCCACCTTTGACTTTCAATACTGCCTGAATCCTTCTGGGCTCTGAATCAGATTCAACCAGGTCTTGACCAAAATCTGGTCCCAGGTCTCTTCTACACATTCCCAATATTGGTGCAGACTGGACTTGGATACAAATACAGCTTTTTCTTCAACTCTATCCACAGGTGTTTGATTGGGTTGAGGTCTGTGGTCTGTGAAGACCAATACAGAAAGCTGGATAATGTGGTTTCTCTTCTCTTGGGAAATCTTCTTCATGGCTGCTCAAACCAGTGACCTTTCGCTAGGGAATCAGCCTAATAACAGACTGAGCTCTTAGGGAATGTAAGAACAGGTTGTAATTTGTAGTATATAAGAAGAAAAAGATTGTCCCACCATCAGGAGCAAAACAGTAACAATGCAATAACTTGACAAGAATCTGCATAACTAAGCATATGCTAAATAGTTGCAGGTCAAATTGATGTACGAGATAGCCAAGATGATTGTCTATAACATGATGGGAGTCTCACGTTCAAAGCTGTAGTGGGTGGTGAGAAATGGAGCCTGAAAATCAAAAGTTTAAAACATTTGTTACCCTTTTGCTTGTCAATGTAAAATATATTTATTGGATGCAACTTTAGAGCACAAAAAAAATTGTAAATATGCAAAAACACTGCGAAATTTGGTTTGGGTGTAAAAGCATGACCACAGGGGAAAATTTCCCCAATTACCCAGGTTAAAAGGAATCGCTCATCAAAATCATTCTGAAAAAGGGTTGTCTTCTACTTTTTAAAAGGAAGTAAAAAATTTTTTTTGAAACGGGTAAATCTTTTTTCTATGGGGGGGAAATTTTTCCCTGCGAAAATGCTGTCCCTGCTCCAGTCACCCAAAATAATTTAAAAATTAAATCCTCTCGAGGAGGCTGAAGTATGGGGCAGTAACTGGCAAGACCTAATTCCTCTTGCTCTTGGCACTGCATTGAATGAACTGTACCAACTTATTACATATTTTGGGAGTCGGTCCATTGTATAACGACTCCGATTCCACCAAAATGGGCATCAACTCCGACTCAACAGCCCATATTAATGTTTTTAATATATTTTAATATATATAATAATATATTTATATATATAAAAAAAAAAAAAAATAAATTAAACCCACATGAAGTAAAGAAAAACTTTCCCCAAAAAAAAGGGCACAAAAACCGACCCAATAAGCTATTTTTCTTTTTTCCAATTTAGGTCCAGGGTTTTGATGAACACCAATGCATCTGACAGACCCCACTGACGACAATGGTGTCCTTTGTCCTTTCATCGTGGTGGCCATTATTTTAATGATAAAGATAGCGCTGGATGGTGCAATATTTTTTCTGTCATTTTTTATGAAAACTGTGTCGCAGGCACCTCCCGTGCGATGCAACCTAAACCCACTGTACCAAGTTGAAACCTGATCTGAGGTACCAAGTTGCAACCCTTTTTTTAAAAGGAAATTTATTTTCTTGGTGAGCATCCCAACTTTTTAAACAAAGAGGGTCACTTATAGCTCACTGTATGAAGGATTAATTTTCAATCTATAGTTGTATGCTTTAATAGGTTTTTGTTAAAAATCAGGAAATAATATGTACATTCTGGTGTAATATGCAAATAGTTATAAAGTTAAACAGTTAAAAAGTTTTTGAAGCTGTATTGGAAGTTTATTAATGCAAACCTAATTTCTCAGATAAGAGAAATTTAAATAGAAAAGAGTGACAAGGGGACTTGGGTTAAAAATAGGGATTATCCCTCCAAAAGAGGGACACATGTTTGATGGAGGTAAGGAAATCATGATGAGAGATAAACAGGGTTGCCAACAACAAGGAAAGACATGGCAATGCAAGGCCCATGTAAGAGGGGGAGTCTAAGTAGCAAAAAGGTACAGGAACTAGACAAGGAGTAAGGGGGAGTGGGGAAAAAACCCCAAAAATTGAAGATCTAAATTAAAGTAAAAAGGAGAGGAGATACAAATATATAGCAAGAGTAGGACAATAGTGAAAAGGAGTAGCCAAAAATAGTAAAACCAAAAGACAGTGACACTATGGCAAAAAAGGAAAATACAAGAAAAAAAGGCAAGAGGGGAACTATGGAATAAAGGTAGGACAACAGTGGGAAGAGGAAGTGATATAGAGAATAGGGGATCGAGGGGGCATATAAGGGGATATAGGGATATGTAACAATATAGAGGAAAAAAAGAGATAAAAGCTATAGTGGGTGTGGAAACCAAAGCCAGATTCTGGGTAGTAGAATGGTCATGCACACCTATAAGCATAGTAGGTACTCTACTGGAGAAGACCAAAAGGTCTGTAAGTATAGAATTGGTAAATCACAGCACTCAGAAACGAGGTACGCTTGTGGTTTATTTACAAATGTGATAAAAAGACGTTCAGTACAGAAACCTTTCTATATAAGCATTACTTATGGTAGGTAACACAGTCTTCAAAGCATATTCATCTGTTCCAGATAGGTAGCTCGTGCAGTTGGTGGCATGCAGATTTTTGGCACAACGTTTCAGCTCTTGTGCCTTATCAAGTGACATTTGGAATAAGGGAAATATAATTAGGATCATAAGTAAAGTGAATAGGTTATGAAGGTAATAGTAAAAATAAAAGGAAGGGCTCATCTAAACAACATGTTTTACAGTCGGATTTTCACACAGATTTCAGATTTTTAAACTAGTGAATATCCAACTGTAAACCATCCCTGTATACTCAAAAATTTAAACCCAAGTGCAGTGGTTTCCAAAAGCAATTTAAAAAGCGACAGTTTTTCAAAAAGGGGAAATTGTACAATCCTCCAGGTTTATGTGGAAAAAATTTTACAGCTCATGTTGGATGACGGCCAATCCAAAAAACAGTTGCAAAAGTTGTTTCAAAAAAGTGACAAAAAATGAAAAACTTTTTGTAAAATCCCTTTGGGATTCTGTTATAAAAATCCAACGGGTTTTTAAAAAAAATTTGCTGTATGGACGTACCCAAAGGGGATGTCCCCACCAAGGGTTTTTTGGGCCCGGGGTTTGCGGTTTTTTCAGACCGCCTAAAAAACCCGGCCGAAAATACACAATTGTGTCTATAAAAAAACGTCCGTCCCCCCACGCAAGGTTTTTTGCCTTTTGAAACGGTTTTGCCCCCCGGCGGTCCGGGGCAAAACATTGTAGAAAACACAATCTTTCCCCTCCGGTTTCCCCCACGGAGATGTGCTTTTCAAAGGGAGGGGGAAAAGGGCGTTCTCCCCTCATGCGGGAAAAACCGTCCCCCCCCCGCCCTGGGGACGGGGGGCAAAACAGGGCAAAAACCGGCCGGAAACCGGCCGGTATTTGTCCGTGCCGTGTAAAGCGCCCCCAAAAGGAATGTGGGGTAGAGAAAGGGGGGGAAGAAAAGGAAATAATAGCTGGAAAATAGCTAACAGGAATGGGAGAAAAAGGATCGAAAAGAAGAAAGGAGAAACAGGCATGTAAAAAAAAAAACAAGAGTAGTAAGAAGAGGAGGAGGATAATAAGGCATAGTGTGAATGTGGACAGATCTCCCGGAGAAGAACACTATTTTAAGATTTGCGGGTTGTGGTTTTAATAAAGGCATTTTAAGAAAGAAAATAAGGGCGGGTATAACTAATACAAAAATTTCAAACTTTGTAGTATATGGGTTCAATATCCATGTTAGCTTCAGGTCATACTATGTGTGACCTGTGGAGATCACAAATCACAAACAGATAACAGCAAAAGTTAATGATCCTCCTTTTTTTGCCCACATGTTTGCAGATTATTTTTGACTTGTTGTAATAACTTCTTGTTTTATTTTTTTTGTTATTTTAAGTCCTTTGAAGGTTTTTTTGTGTATAAAAGTCTACATTTTCAGTTTCTTGTATAAATCATTTTTGGGAAGAGAAAGTATCTCGAAATTGTGGGCGTATTTTGGCCCAATCACCCGGGGCTCGGGGGACCCCCTCCGGGGGACAGGCATAATTGCGGCCCAAATAGTTTCCCACAATTTCAGAGTATAGTTCTCTTCTCGACTGATGTTATACAAAAAAACTGAAAAAGGTAACTTTTTTTATACAGCCCGTTTGGCCCCCAAAACATTCTTGTTGGGTTTTTCGCCAGAATAATTGACATGTCACTTCTTCCCTGCCGGGGTATTTTGTAGCAGGGGGAGGGGGCGTAAAACCCCAGTTCTCTGAGAACTGGGATTTTCCTAATGACTGGGACTTCTGCCCCCTATTTAGCGCAGTACGGGGGCGAAATACGGGCGGATACGTCCCAGTTTAAGCCTTGAACATGGCCTTAGACTAACCCCAAAGTGAAAGGGACCTCCCCCTCCCCAGTGGGCCCCTGAGCATGGGAGACAAAGTTGTTTTTTAACTACATATCCATTCTTAGAAGAGGCAAAAAAAGCAAGAAACACC
>JAODAL010085306.1:0-10635 GCA_025379985.1 Phyllomedusa bahiana
TACATAAAATTTTCCAATCTCTAATCTAACTAAATTGTAAGGATCTAGCTAATAGTAGAGGTTTCTCTGTGAAGAAATATAATAATTTCGCTGAGCTGTTTGGACACAAGCAGATCGCACGTCCTTCTGCTCTGAGACGCTGAGAGACCACTGAGGCTGAACGGAAACGCTGTTCTATTGTAAAACGGGGTCATGTGATTTTTCCAGCCAATCGCAACCATACACATCCCAGTCATGACGTCGCACACCATCTCACCCTGCTCTATTCTGTAAGCAGATTTGCTGGCCGCCAAAATGACAGGTAGCGCCAAAAATGTCGCAATCTTAATAGATGATTGCACAGATTTTAACCTAATTTATCGCGTGATCTAAAAATCGATCACCAAAAAAAACTGTGCCGATTTCAACTTTGTCGACAATAATCGCTCAACACTACTCATAGTTCCTAAATGAAGAGGACCTGTGACATCGCCTGACATGTCTGTTTTAGTAAATTATTATATTCCTTTAGAAATAACAATTCTAGAGCATCTAACTCTTTTTTCCCTCTAGAAATTATTACTAAATCAGTCAGATGTGTGTTACCATTCCAGTTTACAAAGGGCTTTGTCCCTGGACATACTGGGCGACATGTATGAACGGGGCTGTGCCAGATATCTGGCGTCTTTACAGCCCGATATCAGGTGCATATATTTTCAATTATCCCGCGCACCACTCCGGGGCGCATTACATCGTGCCTGCAGGAGGTCGGGCGCACTAAAACTGTATGAAGCTATAGATTTATAGCTTCGCTATTGCTTTTCTGGGCGCATTACAGCTGGAACAGGTATACCACTTTCAAGGTGGCATACCTGAGCCAGAACTATCGTCTTAGCGCTGGAATGCGCCTCATTTATGACCCGCTATAGAGCAGGTTCATAAATCAGGCGCATTCTATGCCTTTTTTAATCGCATGAAATTTGGCGTGTAAATTCACAGTCGCCCCCTGTTTCTGTTAGCACTGATTGGACAATGTCAGACTGCAGGGAAACACCTCCAAATAATATAGCTCTAAGGTAATGAGTTTGTAGAAGGAATAACAGAGGAACCACACAGCACGGCAATTCAAGAAAAAATGCTTCAGAATTGTTTTTTTTCTGAACACTAGTATTTACTAAAATGAGCATGTCAGGAATGTCCAAAGGTCCTCTTTATGGGGTTTTGTCATCACAACCAAAATTTCTCAATGCACCTTTTACTTTATGTAAATCGCAGATTTCCAATCTTCCTGGCAATCTTTAAAGACGCCCTCAAACCACATCAAAATAGGAAGATGCCGTTCAAATTGCTCCAACACTATATATGTGTTAAAAAGATGCTTTTTTATAGTGTATTCCATACATGATATTCATATTCAAATGTCAACCATGTTGCAATCTTGCGATATAGAAGGGAGAACCTGCAGTCCAAACAATAACTTTCTTTTCAATCCATTTGTTCAATCATGTCCATATAATCTTACTTTATTGGCTGGGGGCTCCTTACATCCCACCTTCAAATCCTACAAACCACTTAGATTAAAATAAATGCCATAATCCAACAACAGATTATCACAAGGCTATAATCATATTAGGTTTGTACTTTTCTTATATGTAGCATTTAGTGATAGGTTTTGTAAAGCAACAGCCAGCTTCAGACTCACACTTCCTGGTTAGGCTGTGGTCAGGTCTACAGCAGTGATTGGCATAACAGCTCTGCCATCCCTAGCTTTTCATGTTAGAGGGACATTGCTAACAGAATAGTGTAAACAGTAAGGCAGAAGGCTACAGAACTCTAAAGGGTTACATTTTGTCAGTAACATAGATAAACAAGATCCGGCACTGAAGATAACACAGCAGGAAGTGATGTTACCATGGTTTGCCAAGGCAGAAACTGGTGTAAACAAGCAGGAGATGAGAACTGGTTTATCTTTGAAACCATGCAAAATGGGAATAACAATGTATTTGGTAATAGTCTTTATTTACCATTCCTTGAATGTTAAAAGCTCCTGATTGTGGTGAGAAGACCCGCTTAAGGTTTTGATTACTTTACAAACTGTATTGAGGAGATATCAGAGTATCATGATATAAAGCCATGTGTAAAAGTTGTGGTATCACAATATGATCTCAAAATGCTCTCTGATAATGTGGCCTGTGCATCCCCAAATGTGCTGGTAATTGGCTCTAAATCAAGTAAAATTATATCTCCAAGGAGAAGGTTGGGAAGCTTTATCTGCACTTAACGTGCTCTAACAACAGCTTCTCTATATAGGAACATTCTCTCACTGGCATTTTCTAAAATTTTTTATAAGTATTTAATTTTTCTATAAAATAAAGACAAAAAGTATAACCTTGTAATAGATTATTTATTGAAAGAAATTGATCACAAATAAGTTTTAAAGCTCAACGTACTGTGCAAGATAGATAATGAATTCTTTACTGACTTTTCAAATGATCTGGACTGTTTTATGTTTTCATACTATCAGCTACTGTATTTTTTGGTTGATAATTGTGTCACTAAACTTTATTTACTTTCTGAGTAAATTCTTTTTAACACAGAACTTATCTTGTTGTATACTCTTTTTTTTTAAATGTCATCAATTTTTATATACATTGTTATAATGCATCTATAACGGCTGGAGTAGTGGATTCGCTGTACCACTGCAGGCGATGGTGTAAGCAGCACCAGGGAGCAGAGTCTAAGGGGCCGCTGGTTTTCCCCAGTGCCCACCGCAAAGCGGGTTGGACTTGCTGCGGCAAGCGAATACCCATGTCGCTACCCCTGCTGTGGCGACCGAGGTGAGGCATGGTACAGAATCGCTTGGCTGGTTCAAAGTCGGGGACAGGCAGAAAGGTCAGTACAGGCAGCGAAGGTTTGTGGTTGAGGGACGGAGGCAAATAGGTATGGTACACGGAATAGCAAAGGAACACTATGACAACGCTTTCTGTCAAGGCACAAGGCACTGTCGATGCAGAAAGGAATGGCAAGAAGGGGCAGGGTTAAATAGGTCAACGTCTGGTGATCACAAATCACCGGTGCGCTGGTCATCTAAATATAACAGAGCCGGCGTGTGCTCGCCCTACAGAGCGGGGATGCGCATGCCGGGAAGCAGAGATGTCGAGAACATCTGATATTAGCCTTTACAATAAAAGCCTGGCTGTCAGTCACTGCTGGGTTCTTGCTTTTGATCATTCGGGTACAGCTTCTGTGCCTACACAGTTATCATGATGTACCTATAAGTCGTTGAGCCACATGACATACAGTACATGGTACATTATAGTGCCTCATGAGGTTAAAGGATTTGTTGCTCTCTTGGTGTCAAACACCACAGGGTTCCTTACTAGTTTTTGTGGAGTCTATGCATCCATGGGTTCGAGCTGTTTTGGAGGCATGGAGTCAGGGAATGGTTTTGGAAAGGTAAAGTAAATATCTATCTACTGTAGTATAATATATATAAAATATATATATATATATATATATATATATATAGTATGTAATACAAATATTGAAATATTGTGTTGCTTTTCATCTTTAATATAGAATGAACAAAATGTTGGCAATGCCAAGGTAATTATTTTAACCCTTTGCCGCCACAGCCAGCTTTGATCTCCCTGAGAGAGCTCCATTTTTTAAATATGACATGTCACTTTATGTGGGAATACATTTTTGATTTTTTTACCTATCCAAATGATTCAGAGATTGTTTTCTCATCACACTTTGTGCTTTAAGTTAGCAATAAAATTCGGTCCATATAATCCTTGTTTATTTGTGAAAAATATCAAAATGTTGTGAAAATTTTGGAACATTTGTTATTTACAACCTTCAAAACTTTCTGAAAGACAGATATTTATGTCCTACAAAAACAGTTTATAACTAGCATCTGCCACATGTCTGCTGTACATTGGCATCATTTTTTATAATTTTTTAAAAAAGATTTACAACATTTTTTCTAGAAAATTTGCAGCACTGATTAATTTAGGGACCAGTCCAGTTGTAATGTAGCGCTGAGTGACCTGCATCTTAAATAACCCCATAAATGACTCCAAGAAACTTCACCCCTTTAAAATTTTAAAAAAACAATTTTTAAACAAAATGTAGAAAAAATTTAAACAAACAATGTTCCCCAGAAATCCGGCACAGAGTGTTATCTTAACTTTTAAATTGCTTTTTCAATGGCTTTGTTTAAAGATAAGGCAGAATAAACAAAAAACGGGTGATACACGGTCAAGTGTACTCTTTTACTCTGTACTCTGTAAAGTTTAAAACCCCCCTCTTTTTTTTACAAAAATTAAAACAAAGGGGATTTTAAAATTTAAAATTGGGCCCCTTTTTTTGCAGATTTTCAAGTTTTTTCCCCTTTTCACTGAAAAAAGGGTAGATCATACGGGGAATCAAAAACTAAAAAGATTCCCTTGTTTTCCCATTTTTAGAGAAATCCCTAAGTGAACTATGCCCTTTTTTTCCCCTCAACCACACACCCAAAATGGGAAAAAACCATACGGGTTTTTTGGGGGGTCTCTTTTCATTCCGTTTTTCATTGGGTGGATTTAAAGGTTTGGGGATTTTTTTAAGGGTGCAACAACTTAATAAATGCCCCTAAAAAGAACTCATTTTGGAAACTACAACCCCTTAAGGAATATATCCAGATATGTATTGAGCATTTTAACCCCACGGATGTTTCATTCATTTTTTTAGCATTAGGCTGTGAAATCCTGGCAGTGTTTTTCATTTTTATTTTTTACATCGTCACAATAGTCTGAGATCCATACATTTTTTATTTTTCTGTACATAGAGCTGTCTTTGGCCTTTTTTTTTGCAGAATGAGTTGATAATTTTATTGGTACCATTTTAGGGGGACCAGACTTTTTGATCGCTTTTAAATCCACTTTTTTCAAGGCAGGGTGAAAAAATGCATCCTATATGTTTTTTTTTTTTTTTTTTATTTTTAAACCCCCTCACCTTTTTTATAACATTTTATTTTTACTTGGGGAATATGTTTTTCAGTGATACCCCCAAATTTTATAGATTTTAAATTTTTTTGTTGTTTTTTTTATGCGGGTAGCCATTCTTTTTTTTTTTTCATTGCCGGTTTTTAAAGGGGTTTTTTGGGAGGATGAAGTGAAGTTTTATATTGGGGGGTTTTATGTCTTTTTGAGGGGTCTTAATTTTATTTTTCGGCTCAGGAAAGAACAAAAGTCACACTTATGTAACCATTTTTTGGGTTTCCCTTTTTTTGCCCAATTCATTTAAAAAAACAAATTTACTGGTTTTGTTAATTTCGCCCTGTGGGATAAACAAAAAGCGTAATTTATTTTGCGCCCAATTTGGGTTTTTTTTAAAGTAGAAAAGGGGGGTGTCATGTTTATTTTATTGTTTTGCGCTTTTCTTTTTTTTTTTTTTTTTTTACTTTTTTTACTTTTAACATTTTTTTTTTACTTATCCACATAGAGGACTTGAATCAGTGATCTCTAGATCACTGTTATAATGCATTGCAGTTCATAGGAGTACTGCTATGCATTATAACTGCAATCATTAAAACCCGGTGGCCCTCATTGGGAAGTCCCCCTTTTTACGGGAAAACAAAGGCAACCTCAAAGCCTTTGTTAGGCTTGCAAGTTGCTAAGGAGAGCTTTGGCGCCCACGATCGTGTCACGGGGCCCGGGGGGGCAGGGGGAGGGGGGTCCCCTAACCCAAAGTCCTTTTTAGGTCCGCAATTGATGTTTTAAACGCCCCCCGGGACCGCCAAGAATTTCAGGGCCCCCTTCAGCCGAAAAGTCGCCCCCCCCCCCCCCCCGGGCCCAAAACCCCTGCCCCCCCCCTCCCCCACTCTGCACCCCACCCCAAAAAAGAAAAAATTTTGGGGGGAACAAGAAAAAAAAAATTTCCCAATTTCCCCCATTGTTTTTGCTTTTTGTTCTTTTTCGAAATTTTTCCCTTTATGGTTTTTCTATATTGTGTGGGGTTTATGGGTAACAAGGGCCAGCAAATCCGCCCTGATCACCAATTTTAATTTTACTGACCAAACCAGTTTTACCCAGACCATAAATATCAAAAAAAAAAACATCATACAAAACCAAAAAATACCGCCCCATTCCACTAAACCCTAAAGGGGAAATATCATGACTATAAAGTTATTGGGCCAAAACCCGTCTCCCAAAAGGTGCTTCCCCGGGGGGAGCAGGGTGATGAAAGGGGGCGGGCCCCAAATGGAGCAGGGGGGGGAAAGGGTGCGGGGCGGGCCCCGAGTGGAGCAGGGGGACTGAAAGGGTGCGGAAACCCGGCCCAAAATGGGGCGGGGGGGGCTGAAAAAAAGGGGCGGTGCGGCCCCCGAGTGGAGCAGGGGAATGAAAAATGGGTGCGGCCAGAGTGGCAGGGAACGAAAGTGGTTTCGGCCTGGGGGGGAGAGGGGGCCCGAAAAGGGGGCGGCCCAGGGGGGGAGCAAGGGGGGCTGGGAAAAATGGGGTGCGGCCCCGAGTGGGCAGGGGGACTGAAAGGGTTGGGGGCCCCCCGGGTGGAAACAAAGGGGGGCCCGGGAAAAGGGGGCGGCCCAGGGGGGAGCAGGGGGCTGAAATGGGCGGCCCAGGGTGGGGCAGGGGACTGAAAGGGTGGGGGCCCCCGGGGGGGGGCGGGGGAATGAAAGGGTTTCGGCCTTTGGGGGGAGCAGGGGGGAAATGAAAGGGGCGGGGCGGCCCAAAAGTGGAGCAGGGGGAGAAAAGGGGGGGCCCAGGGGGGAGGAGGGGGGTGAAAGGGGGCGGCCCAGGGGGGGAGCAGGGGGGGGCTGAAAGGATGCGGCCCCCGGGTGGAGCAGGGGGGCTGAAAGGGGGGCGGCCCCGGGTTTGGGGCAGGGGGGGCTGGAAAAAGGGTTTGGGGCCCCGGGGGGAGCAGGGGGACTGAAAGGGTTTCGGTGGGCCCCGGGGGGGAGTTAAATGGCCAACATGGCCCAAATGGGGAAAGTGGGGGGTTTAAAAGGGGGGGCACAGGGCCCAGGGGAAATAAAGGGGCCTTTGGAAATTTATTTAAAGGGGAAGGGAAGTTAAAAAAACCCGCCCCCCCCCCCCCCCCCCCCCCGCGGCACATAAATTAAAAAGCCCTGAAAAGGGCACACGCACTACACTATACACACAGGCTTGCACACACTATAAAATGCTGTATAAACCAAAAACTATATATCAAAAATTTCACACATACATTATATAAAAAACACCCCAACAAAAAATACACATTGAATACAAAACTTTCAGACTGTTTATTTACCCCACATTATGTGGGGGACAAATATATATATTTTAAAATTGGTAAAACCCGTTATAACCAAAAACCCTTTCTGGGGTCAGTATCGGGTATGGTCCCTTTATTCCCGGGCCTCCCCTTCACTGGTCCGGGGGATCTTTTCAGGCATTTTTAAATTTTAACTAGGCCCCTGGCTGTTTTATTGTTTTACCACGGGGTTTTTTCGCTGGCCCCTTTCCCTTCATTTTAGACCGGGGGCGTGCCCGTTCCCAACCCTTCCCCCAAAGCAAGGAATGAAATGGGGTTTTCCCCTATAAACCGCCACAGGCCGCCCCCCCGGCGCTACAAGTGCCCACCCGGCCGGCCCGGCCCCACAATTTGCTGGTGGGGCTACCCCCCGCTACAAAGCCGACAGGGCCCCGGCCCCCGGGGCTACAAACAACCCACAGGCCGCGCCCAGCGCTACAACCACCCATAAGCCGTGCCCACTGCTTTAACTACTGCCAGGCCGCGCTTTCACTCCCACCAGTGCCCAGCGGCGGGATGCTGAACAATTTGAATCTGAGATGGCCCGCCCCTCAGAGAGGGGCCTCACAGTTTCAAATTGTTCAGCATCCCGCCCAGAGACAGAGAGTGGGAGGGCCCGGCTCCGGTTAAAGCGCGCAGGGACATAAACGGAGCGCAGCTGTGACCGGGAGCTCGGGCCCCCTCCCAGCAGCAACGCCTCCTCCCAGCAGCGCCGCCGGGCCCTATGGAGACCGCGACTGTCGCAGGCACAGTGCAGTGTGTGTGCACCGTTCGGTAATGTGAAATAAGGGGGCCTGCTTACAGCGGGCCCCCTTATTTCTCCGGGCCCCGTACAGGAGTACCAGCTGTACCCCCTGTACGGCGGCCCTGATCGCCCATGATCATAGTGAGCTCCATTCATTGGTGACAGAGCATGGGGCCAGCTGTAATATACAAATGATTTTATTCTCCAATCTTGCAAGCTCTGTTGGATGTACTGTAGTGTTCCTCAAGTCACATCTGACTCACTGAGTCTTGTCATATAACCATGCCAGCTTGTTCATCTGTTTCAGTGTGTTGCCCCTCATCAATACAGAGTAGAACACTGGCTGGCTCGAGTGTTGCTCTAAAGGGGTAAGGTTTCTGATTAGGGAGTTGACATGTGGATTTGGCAGTGACTTATCAAAAGCCATCAGAAATTTATATCATAAATATATATTATGACAAAAATCAAATAATCAGAAAGAGTACATGGTATCTTTTCAATCCTTGCAGTTCAGTCAAAATATACATCAGATTAATTTCAAGTAGATTTGTTTGTAAAATAATTGCAGCTTCTGGAAAATAACAACAATTAAAAGGTTATGTCTACACAGCACAGGTTTTCCAGTGGATTTTCGGAGGATTCAGTATTTTGAATCCGCCAGAAATCCCCCAATACCCTGTGCTGCAATGAAAAAATCTGTGCTGTGGTCTATACACCACAGATTTTTTACTATCGGTTTTAAAGTCCGACAGGATATGCAACATGTTATATATTCCACAGGATTCTGCCGGATTGCCGTCGGATTCCCATATGTTCAGTTGCACAGGGCAAATCGGAAAACCGACCGCGGTTTTTGCACAAATCTGCGGCAAAAACCGTGGTCCAGCGATGTCACAATTCTGTCAGATTTTGGACGCCATTTTGACATTTGCTGTGTAGACCTAGCCTAAGACATACAAATACCTTAGCGTAGAAAATGTCGATTTATAATCACCTGGTGCATAGACCTACAAAAATACAACAATGTATCAAATTGCAATAGCCTGTCTTAACCCAATGTCTGCATTGACTTTTTCTTATTTCCTAAGTTTCTTCTGTATTACTGTAATACTACAGTTATCTATTACTGCTGTTCTGGGATCCCATGAGGATCTAGTCAATATATTTGGTAATGACTTTTATAAAGGAAAGGCAAACAAAGGTTTTCTTCTGTTTTGATAAATGCACATGCGAACTCTCATTTGGATTTTGCTTGAAGAGCTGAATTGTACTTGCAGAAGCAAAAAACATGTTTGCTGGTAGCAAATGCTGGAGTGGATGTACAAAACATCTAAAAAAAAATAAGACCGCATTTCTCATCATACTTAAAGAGGTCCTGTCAGCTCTTCTGACACATCTGTTTTACTAGATACTATTTGCATTCCTTAAAAACTAACAATGATGCAGCTCAGAGGTGTAACTTCAAGCTCTTGGGCCCTGGTGCGAAAAGTGAAATGGGGCCCCCCACTTACCATGCACCATTTACAATGCTGGTATCTTCTTATGTGGCAGGAGGGCATTTGGGCCCCCTCAGGCTGCTGGGCCCGGTAGCGACTGCTACCGCTGCACCCCTTGTAGCTACGCCTCTGATGCAGCTTAATCTTAGAACTTAGTGTTGTCCAATTCCTCTGTTATTCCTCCTGGAAATATGTGAATAGGTTGACAACGGGTGTTCCAATCCCTTTGTCAATTAGGCCAGTCTCTACACACTGACACAGTTTTGGACTGTAGTAACACATACTACACATGTATGGGTTAAAGGGATTTTCTAATTACAATGATTGGCTTTTAACATGTAGGGAAAGATAAATAAGGACTATTACCAAATACATTCGTGTTTGGATTTTGCTTTGTTCAGGAGATAAAGAAGATTTTGTCTACTGATAGTGTACACAGGTTTTTCTGGTTACTGACCACCTCTCTCCACTATTTCTCAGAGATTGATACAAACTGCTGGCAGTCAATCAGTCTGACTATGGTGAGGCACTCTCTGTAGTCTCTTATCTCTAGCACAGAAGTTTGTTTATCTAAATTAATGACAAGTGCTAAGCCTTAGAGTTCTGTAGCCTTGCACACTACAGATTATAAATCTCCTGTAATCATGTCACTGTAACAGGAATAGGTAGAAACAGCAGAGCTGATATGCCAATCATTGCTGTAGAACCTCCCACAGCCTGACCAGAAAGTGTGGGTCTGAAGCTGCCTACGGCTCTGGGAAACAACATGGTGAGACAATCCTTTTAAATGGATCTGTTACAATAATTCAATAGAAAGAATTTCATTAAAGGGGTTTTCTCACCAGATTGACTAGCTTTAAATGTGTAAGCAAAAGCAAATACAGACTATTACAAAATACATTGCGGTTCTTATTTTGCTTTGTTTAGGAGAGAGAGAAGAGTTCATTTACTGCTTGTTTACACACGGTTCTCTTAGTGACCACCCCTCTGACCAGGAAGTTTGAGTTTGATTATACTTATGGCTCTGTGAAACAGCTTGGTGAGACAACCCCTTTTAAACTTCTCGAAGTCTATTGCAAATTAGTAAAAAAAAAAAAAAATATTATTTTTTATTTCCAC
>JAODAL010085307.1:0-10635 GCA_025379985.1 Phyllomedusa bahiana
AGGGGTTTTGGGGGCAGTGATTTTCCAAGTGGGGGAACCGAGGGGAGTCTTGAGAGGGTTTTATGTGGGGACGATAAGGGGGAGACCAAAGGAGAATCCTTGAGGAGGGAGATTGGTGAGGGGAGATTTTTTGGAATTGGGGCAGAATTTGGAGGAAGAGGTTATGGAGACCTTGTAGGTCAAGGTTGATAGCTTGAACTAATTCGCGGGGCAATGGGAACCCAGTAAAGGGGATTGGCAGGGGGGAGAGGGGGGGATATTGGGGGGAAGGGAATCAAGGGGAAATAGAGTTAAGGAAGGTTTGGGGGGGGGCGAATGCTGATGGGAGTTTGCAAAGCAACTTTTTTGGCAAGAAGGCTCCACCTCGGGAATTAAACCCCTTTTTTATCTCCAACGGGGGGGGAAGCCTGCTTGTCTTTTGTTGGGATTTTACATGGTATAGCTTTTTAACCAACTTTTTTGTGGGAGCCTTAAACTATTTAAAAAAAAATTTCAAGAGAACTGCACTTTGAACAAAAACCCCCTCTGCGGGCAATTTCTAAAGCAGGAGAAGACAAGCAGATTGGTTTATAGATTTGTATCAAATGATTCCATAGAACCTGTAAATTATTGTTTTTACTTTTTTTTATTTCAATTTTTTTTATTTTAGAAATTCATATATCAATTGGTTTAGCTTCTCCTGTCCTATAACTTACTGCCGGTAGATTGGACACCATCTGAGTGATGACAGCTTCCACTTAATTATGCTCCCAAACAAACCTCGCTCAAGACTAATAAGTTTCTCAAAGTAAATCCCCGTACCTATCGGGTTATGCTCATTTTTGACCTTTTCCAGCTCCAGGCATACTTCAAGAACGGTGCCAGAACTCGCTGCATATTCCCCAAAATCCGCACCAAATGTGTAAGCAATAAAGGGCACCGTATCCCCCACGCTTTTTTCTTTTTTTTTTAAAGCACATTTTTTTCCCCCGCCTTTTAAGGCATGGTCCAAAAGCTTATTTTGGCTATTTCAGCCCTAATTCGCGCCGTACGCGCGAATTACGGGTAAAACGCCCCCTCATTACGGTAAAACCTATCTCATAGAGAACTATGGGTTACGTCTCCTCTCCCTTTTCCGCACAATACCCAGCGGGGAAAGTAAAAGGTTTATTATTTAGGCTATACGCGCCCAGAATAATGAATTCCCCCAATTAAACGTGTGAACATAGCCTAAGATCTCATTTTTATCCCTCTTTTGACCTGAAAAAGGGCCCCGGGTTTTTTCTGGCTGAAGTGTAACTTGATCGGTAGGAAAACCCAAAAAGTTTCCACACTTTGGAAAAATTTCTTGTGAAAATAAACACACACTTTATTGAGGTCTTAAAAACAAGATAAGAACAAAATAGATCACATTTTACGCAAGAAATTTTTTCACGAGTGCTAAATTTTTTTTTTGTATTTTCTTACGTGCAGCATCCAGGCTGTGGAGTCGCACCAAGCCCCGACTCGCAACTCCTGACTCCGACCCCGACTCCCGAATCCGACTCCGACCCTGACCTGACCCACTCCTGACTCCTCATACACGGCGCATGTTTAAGTGATAACTTTACTGTAGTAAAATGGTAACATCAGGCTATTTATCACCTTATGATACAATAATCAAGCTATTTAGGTAGAACAGACACTGACAAGCAAAAGGGTAACAATGTTTTGATCTTTTGAATATGTAGAAGAGACCTGGGATCAGATTTTGGTCAAGATATTATTGACTCTGATTCAGAGCCCAGAATGATTCAGGCAGTATTGAAAACCAAAGGCAGATTTACCAAATACTAACAAAATAATAAAAATTAACATTTTGATTTTTAGGAGCAAAACAGTAACAATGCAGTTACAGGACAAGATTCAGCAGAACTAAGCAGATGCAAAATACTTGCAAGTAAAATTAATGTATAAGATAGGTAAGATGACTGTATATAAAATTGCTCTTTGCACTGCATCAAACTAACTGGACCAACTTATTATATATTTTGGGAGTCGGAGTCGGTCCATTTTTTGACGACTCCGACTCCTCCAAAATAGACTCCGACTCCACGACTCTGACTCCGCAGCCCTGGCAGCATCTTCAGCCAGATGCATCTCCGTGTTTGCACTGTGATGAAATTTTGCCTCCTGTAACTCCTGTGCCGGAACCACTGGTGGGCAAAAAATTTCTCTTTTTCTTTTGGCATTACTGCTTTTATCGGTACCATTTTGGGATTTATGTGATTTTTTTTATTTTTTTTTAGCAGTTTGTACTCCAAATTTTTGGGAATGTAAAATGACCCCCCAAAAAATGCAATTTTGCATTGTGAAATTTTTTTTCTTCTTCACTGTTCAGCGTCTAGGATAAATGTCAAACTATTTTACTAGACCAGATTTTTACGGACAGGACGTTACCAATTGTGTTTTATTTATTTTTTTTTTATTTGTAAAATGGCAAAATGGGGTGTTTTAAACTCTTAGCATTTATTTTTTTTTTATTCTTTTTTTTTTTTAACTTGAACTTGCAGTCCTCCTAAGTTACTTGTCCACTAGTTGGCGTGATTGCTTGTTCACCATTCTGCACTGTGTAGATAATACAGAAAAATGCACAAAGGTGGCTCTCCTATTGCATCCTGCCTATGGCAGTTTAAATAAGAAAGTAACAGGCAGCTAGGGGGGGCCTTCATCAGCTGTAATTAAAATCCAGGACCTGCTGCACAGAGTGGGCACACTCGGTGAACCCCCTCCATAACACTGCAGTGAGCCCTGTTCAAATACATGACATCACATTTGGCCATGCCTCGACCTCCCCCAAACAAACTCATTTTATGCCATTTCTACTGGTCACCAGCAGTCTGCAGCCTACAAGACTATTAGGAAGGGCAGGGAGCCTTTGACTCCCTTCTCCACCATAGTTAATAACTGTTTGCACATCCTAAAAACACACCAACAGTTAAATAAGCAAAGCCAACCAAGGGATCCAGGGTATGTTTTTTGTATTCCGGGACATCATATCCACGGGGGGCCCTATACTTCGGGGGCCCCCGGGGCAACCGCCTAGGGGCCCCAATGGAAAAGAGGGCCCTGCCCCGTCCCAACAAATTTATAATTTAGACAAATGGGTTAATCCCTACAATACCGCTGGCCTTAGGGGCCTGATTGACACTGTCTTTAGTCATCAAAAAATCACAAGTACACCCAGATTCTTCTCACCAAGTGCTTTTCCCAGTTGTTCTCCCCTTTCCGCCTTATCGTATCTCTTTTTTGTAATTCTTTTTTGGAGTGGATCTGCCTTTCTCTGTCAGATTACATGGTGTTGCAGCAGTAATTTGTATAGTCGGGCACTCTGCCCACGTCAACGTGACCACTTCCATCTGTGGACGCTCAGCACCTCTCAGGGATCAGTATCTATAGCTCTGCACCATCTGGCCTTCACTTGGTTCACATTAAATACAGGCAAAATTTTTCTATTTTAAAAATAGCCAAACGTCTGTGTTGGCGCTCATTTTGCTGAAAATGAATGTTACAGATACAGTAGTGTTGTAAGATGCAATATTTCATTAATGATCCTCCAATAACTAGCTTGGACAGCAGGGGTGCACCATCCATCAGGCAAGGTGAGAATTTAGCCTGCAGGGGGGCAGCATTTTGGCAGACATACAGTTCATCTCTGCCCTTTCCCATATCTGATTTCACTCACCATTCACCATTAAAAGGGGCAGGGGTCAAAAAAAGGGGCAAGACCATGATGAGAAAATTATTTCCCCATTTTACAAGTCACTGGTTAGACCACCATGGAATATTGTGGACATTTTGGGGCCCCTGCACAGAAAACATTTTAGACTTAACAGGTACAAAGGCGGCAACAAAAATAATAAAAAGGGCTGGGGGGATACAGTACCCGAAAGATTACAAGATTGGGGTTTTTTTATTTGAGAAAAAACGGCTTCGGGGACATAATAAAAATGTTTAAAACATCAAAGGGCAATAAGAATCTCTCCCAAGATTTATTTATCACAGGGCTGTATCAAAACAAGGGGACGTCCTCACTTTTTGAGGAACGAAAGTTTCAAAAAAAACATAGAAAGGGATTCTTTACTGAAGACAGGGGACTATGGAATTCTCTGCCAGAGGGACTTGTCTGGGGGAATTAATAACAGATTCAAAAAGGGTTTGGTGCATTTCGGGAGCGAATAATATAACAAGTTACAGTGTGGTTTCAGGAGAGGGGCATTCATAGGGTTTTTTTCATTGCCAGTTTGGGAGTGGGAAAGGGAAATTTTTTCCCTAAAATGGGGACAAAGGGCTTCTCCCTCTTTGGGGGGTTTTTCCTTCCTTGGATCAACCCCCTTAGCAAACGGCTGAACTAGATGGACGCTTGTCTTTTTTAAGCCCACAAACTATGAAACTAAAGAAACTATTTAAATTTTGCCTTTCACGACTAAAACCTTTTTTTCCGCAGGACTTTTTCACAATACCTGTCTACTTGCTACACAACTCGCAGGCATTGCATGGTCCTGCTGACCTTTACTGCAATGGCTGCACCTCGAATACCTACTTTATGATGAGAGTATGCTAAAATATAACAATATACTAAAGTGGATAATAATAAAAGTAATCTATCATTAAAGTGAAAACCAGTAGTAAATGTTGTACAGGTTTGCCATAAAAGTAGTAAAGGGAAGAAACAGGGGGGTACCTTTTTTAAAGCATGAAGAAACAAATGTGGGACAGGTCATGGGCGGCCGGGCAAAAAGGTTAAAATCAGCACTTTATTGTGTATCCATTCGAGAGGACTAGCTCCCTTCTTCAGACATTGTGTTATACAACAAACTGAAAATACCCAGACTTTTTATTCTATTATTCTATTCTATTTTTGAATTTTAAGATCCTTTGAAGACCCAAGTCTTTTTGAGTTACGCAACCCCCAAAAAAAACCTGCGGCGCATTATTGTCCGGGAAAACGCTCTAAAGGGCCCCCAAGGGGAAAAGGGCACTCACCCTGCCTGCAGAACAGGTGAAAGACCTCAGAACATCCACACTGCTGACAGTGTCCTGTCCCACAGTCCAGAAAGGTGCACAAAATTGGGGGAAAATTTTCCCGAGGTCAACAATGGGGTATCAAAACATGGTGGAATGTCCCCACGGGCCTCTATTGGGGGGCAAACAGGGCAGAGACTCAGCGGCATGAATTCACACAGATTCACCATTAACAACAGCAAAACAGATCTCCCAGGGGGCCGCACTTTTTCCGGGGAAAAAATCACTAAATGGAAGATTACAGTTACGTTTTTAATGGGTTTTTTAAGACTCCCGAGGGAGGGGAAAGGGAAAGGGAAAAAAATTAAAAGAAAAATTTAAAACCTGAAAAAAGGGTTTAAAAATTTTTAGTCAGTTTATGTCAAACTATTTTGAACTGTGAGAGCAAAAAATAATAATAAAAATCTTTATAAGCCCCCTTTATTCCACAGCCTTTACAATATAGAGGGAAAAACACAGAAAAACCCAGACTTTCTTATAAAAAAGCACTGACAAAGGGCACGGGGTGAGGGCCCTCCGCAAGAGCTTACAATTATTAGGGTTATGGTGAAAAAAGGGTGACAAGTGCTGGTTTACAAGACCAACATTTACTAAAATGAGGAGTTACAAAAAAAAGTGGATGAACCCCACCCCAACCATACATCTATATACAAATAAGTCCCTGTGGGCCAAAGTGCAGGAAGTGAGAATGTGTGACGAATTTGGGGTTAACAATTAGGGTTTTTTTAAGGGCTTTCTAAGAAGATGTTTTTTCAGAGCGCATTTTAAACTGTGGGGGTTTGGATGTCCCTATCACAGGGGTTTACCCTGTTACAGAGAATGTGCAATACTGCAAAATTTTGGGAGACGAGCTGGGAGGTTCAGATGGTAGGTGTGTAGTCTTGATCAGATAGGTTAGATTTATAGGCAGGCCCTTTTTTTCCCATTGGCACCTGGGCAGTTCCCGGGGGGCCCAAAAGTATAGGGGCCCCTGGTGTTGTATGTTTGTCCAGGAATACAAGAAGCAACCCCCGGGATCCCTTGGCTTGGCTTATTTAACGGTTTTGTTTTTTTAGGATTGCAAACAGTTAAAAACCAGGGTTTGAGAAGGGGCAAAAAGGCTTCCTGCCCTCCCAAAATTAGTCCTGAAAGACTGCAAGCTCCGGGTGCCAACAAAAATTTTTTTTATTTTCAATAAGTGTTTTTTGTTTTTTTTTTCACTTTTACCCGGGTTTTTTTTCCCCTATTTTTTTTCCCCTGATGTGATGGTGATGGGACTTTTGAGATGAATCACACAGAAAGGACAAAAATCCAATTTTTAAAGAATGCGGGCACACGGGGGGCATCGCTTTTAAAAAGAGGGCCAAAAAATACAGAGTTAATTTTTTTAAAATATAAATTTTCCAGAGCTCCATATTTTGGGGGCATATGCTTTTTTTGAATGCAGTAGCGTAGAAAATGGCACAACCATGTATCTTAAAATAAAAATTAATAATCTTTTTTTTATATAGGCCAACATATTCCGCAGCATTTTAAAACAATATAGAGGGAATAAGCACAAAACAAACCAACATTCCCTTAAAAAAAAGCTATTTGCCCAAATATCCCAAAGGTGTGGGGGGCCCTGCTCGCAAGACCCTTAAAAACTATTGGGGTTGGTAGGGGTGAAACAAAGGGGGGCCCCAAGGGGCGGGTTTTTTAAAAATGGACCACCAAAATGTTACATAAAAAGGGGGTAGAATACATAAAATTTGGTTTGAACCACCATCCCAACCATACATCTATATACAGAAAATCCCCTGTGGTCCCAAAAGTGCAAGAATACGAATGGTGTCCGGGAATTTTGGGGGGTTGCCCAATTGGGGATCTTGTTTGTTTGTCTAAGAAGATGAGGTTTTTCAGAGTGAAACTTAAAACTGTTGGGGTTTTTGTGAGTGTGCCTGATCACAGGGGGAAAACATGTTTTTTAAAACGGGTTTGCAATACGGGGAAAAAACTTGGAGCCCGGGAAATGGGAGGTTGGGATGAGTAGTGTTAGTTTTGACCCATAGCAAAACGGAGGGGAGGGGGTTTGGGGTTTGGTAGACAGAGAAAAGGGGAGGAGTTTTATGGGGTCCCGGGGCCACTGGGGGAAAAACCTTTGGTGTGAGATTTAAATTGATTTATGTTGTTTTTCTGACTGAAATGGGCACCCATGCAGAGCCTGACACGGGGTAAGGCATCAAATAGCGGCGGGAAAAAAGACAACCCTTTGCTGCTGCATTCAGGACAGTTTGGGCAGAGGGGGGAGTTTGCAAGGGGAAGACCAAAAAATAGGAGTTACAGTAGTCAAGACGAAAAAGAATAAGAGCAACAATGAAATTTGATTTTGTTTCCACAGTAAAATGGACGGTTTCCTGGAGATGTTCTTGAGGGGGCGGGTGACAGGAGCGGGCAAGGGTTTGGGTTTAGGGGGTGAAGGCCCAAGATCAGAATCAAAATTTTAACCCCCAGAAAAAGGGGGCCTGCTGCCTAGGAGTTTTATGGTGGGGGGCCACACAGGGGGGAGAAAAAAAATTTAACGGGTGAGGTGGGTTTTATTTAATGGTGGATGACTATTTTTTCCTTTTTTAGTGAAAATTTAGTTTAAGAAAGAAAAGGGGAAAAGATTTCAGAGACAGCAGACGGGCCGCCCCCCTGGTGTTTTGTAAAAGGGCAGGAGTGAAGCCCAAGGGAAAAAAGTGTATATTGGGGTGTAAAGAGCATAGAGATGGTACTGGAAGCCAAATCTCCCTGAGGGTTTTTTCCAAGGGGGGGGCTTGTAGGGGTGAAAAGAGGAGGGGAATTTAAACCCTATCCCTGGGGAAAACCCCCCCAGCAAAGGAAAGAGGAGAGGAGGAAAACTAAAAATGAGACACTGAAGGGACGGCAAGGGGTAGGAAAGAACCAAGAGAGAGGGGTTTTCCCGGATACCGATGCGCGGAGCATTTTGAGGGGGAGGGGGGTGGTAAACCAGTGCCCAAATGTTGCAGAGAGATCCAGAAGAAGCAGCAATGATAGTTTTCCCTGAAATTTTGCTGTCAGGGAATCATTTGAAAAATTTTAAAAAAGCAGGTTTTTCCCTGGAGTGGGAGGGCGGAAAAAACCGGGTTGCAGAGGGTCAGAAAAGTTAGCAGAGAGATAGCGGATCAGGCAGAAATAACCAAAACGTTCCAGAGTTTTGGAAATGGGAAGGGGCAAGGGTTAGAAAAATTTTCGGTTTGTTGGCAGGGGCAGGAAGGGGGCCCCGAGAGGGCTTTTTAAGGGAAGGGGATTTTTAAAACAGCGTGGTTTTAAAAGGGGGAAAGGGAAAATTTCCCGTGGAAGTAGAGGGAAACTGGAGAAATGGGCTGGACAAGGGGGGAGGGAAAGGGTCACTAGAGGGAAAAGGGGGGGGTCGAGCAACAGGAGAAGCCTGGGCAATTTTTTTCTTCGATTTCGGGTTTTAAAAGGGGTGAGAGCAGACTAGAACGTGCGGGAGGGGGTGGGATGGGTTTTAATTGAGGATTGTGATGTGGGTTTTTTCCCGGTTCCTTTTCAATTTTTTCTTTGAATTTAGTGGCCAGGTCTTCAGCACAGAGGGCATGACCGGGCCTTTGGGAATCCC
Organism: Phyllomedusa bahiana; assembly: GCA_025379985.1. NCBI lineage: Eukaryota > Metazoa > Chordata > Amphibia > Anura > Hylidae > Phyllomedusa > Phyllomedusa bahiana. The sequence goes on from JAODAL010085307.1 coordinate 8,648, forward strand.
TTTTGGGGCCCGAGGAGGGGGTGGGGAAGGGGGTCAAACAAGTTTAGGGTTTTTGTTTTAATGTGAGATGAAGGAGGTGAAATATTCTTGTTGGGGGCTGTGAAAGGGCAGTGTGGTAAGGGCCTGAGCAAAGAATTTTTTAGTGGGGGAAAGTCTGCAGGTAGCTTTGGCTTTTTTCCAAAACGCCGGCGCACCTTAACATCGTTGGGAGTGGGGAAATCTGAGGGGTGTTGGGAAAGGCTGCGGGGGTCTGACTTTTGGTGGGGCGGTGTGGGTGGTGGGGGTGTGTGAGTGGTGCCAATAGTCCAGGGGGGAATGGGGAGTTTCATTTTTAAAAGTTTTTAAAAGCCAGGCAGGCCCGGAGAGAGAGAGATTTGGGGCAGTGAGGGCTGAAAGGTTCTGTGACTCCCCGAGTGGGTTTTTTTGAGGGAGATTTCAAAGGGCGACAGGGAGGTGTGTTTCCCGAAAGACGAAATTTGTTGATAGTTAAAAAAAGGATGAGGTTTTGATCCGAGGTTCAAAGGAGAGGTTTGGGAAGAATATAAATTTTAGCAAGGGGGACAGAAGACCGATTTAAGAGAGTTCCCATCCTTGTGAGTTTTGGGGAAATAGGAAACTTTCGAGAAGGCCCAAAAAAAAAGAGGTTTGTGAAAAAAACTGAGAGGTTTGGGAAAGGGGAAAAATAGGGGAGTCAAAAGGGGGTGTTTGGGAAAAACACCCTTTTTTTAGGGGTGGGGGATTTTAGTCAGAAGGGAAAAAGGAAGCCAGGGCACAAAATTTATCCAAAAAAACTGGCGGGGGGAGCCGGGGGGGGCTGTAGACAACGCGACTCTGAAAGGAAAAGGCCGAAAGAGTCTAAGGGGGTGGACCTCAAAGGAGGGGGAAATGAGGGAGGGTAAAGGGGGGAAAGACCGGGAAAGGGGCAATGGGGGATTTAGAAGATGCCAACTCCACCCGGGCCTGTCAGGGGGCTGGGGGTGTGGGTGAAGTGTAGGCCCCCGTAAGGGGAGGGCAGCAAGGGATGGCGGTGTCTGATTGCTGGGGCCAAGTTTCTTTTGAAGCTAAAGGAATTGAGAGAGTTAAAAAAGGACCGGTATGGAAACCCTGAGTTTTTTTACAGAAAGGGTTTGGGGATTCCACAAAAACCCCATTTAAATGGGGGGAGGAAAAGACGTACAACGAAAGATTAAAAAAGGTTTCCCGGGTTTCCGTGGGAGAAAAGGTGGGAAAGCATAAAAGAAAGGGGAAACCGGGGGGTTTTGGGGGAGAGTCTCCCTGCAGCAAGAAGCAGGAAGGGAAAATTTAAAATTGAATTTCAATGGGGGGCATGGGTGAAAAATAAACGATGTTTTTTCAGCACCCTTAAAGAGGGGGGTTTTGGGGTTTTGGTAAAGTAAGTAAGTAAAGCATGAATCGTGCATGGTAGAAGGGGAAGGGGAAATAAATATAGATAAGAGAAATAATTTCTGGGTTTTACTCCCGTCCCCGCCCCACAAGTTTCCCAGACCTTTTTTATTTTTTTTGACCTTTGTTTAAAAAAACTGCTCTACTTTATTTGCATTTTGTTTTTTTTTTAAAATTCAAATCCTTTGAAGAAACCAGGTCTTTTGTGTATAAAAAAATTTTGTGTTTTTCAGTTTGTTTTTTATAACACTGGGCCGAAGAAGGGAGCTAGCACACTCGAAAGCTCACCATCAAAAAATTTCTAACCCTAAAAGGATTTGCCTGATTTTTTTCACTCTTTTATTTAAAATGAACCTGTCAGGGGTTTTTGCACTTATCTGAGAGCAGGATGTAATAGACCCGGGGGGTCAAACTCCCGATCAGCGGGCCCCAAAAGTAAACATTTGAAAAAGTCTTTGGGGCCCACCTGAAATCTTTTCTTAAAAAAGTTTTCCAAATTTAAAGGGAAAATATTTCCTTTTCAAAAGTTTCTTCGAAAGGGGGAAAAATCTCTCCTTGAGGAAAGGGGCCCCAAAAAAATTGGG
>JAODAL010085308.1:0-10634 GCA_025379985.1 Phyllomedusa bahiana
ATTTTGGGCCCCCCCACAGACAAGCCCAAATCATCGGAAAGGGAAAAGGGGGGGCCCCCCCTGGGTGCAGCCTGTGGCAGGTTCGGTGGAGTCTCAGGAAGTTTTCCCCTCTTTGCAGGAGTCTCCCAGATATTTTTAATGCTGGTCCCTGATGCACCCCCCCCCCCCATCCCAAAAGCGCCTCAGGCCACATGACCTGGGCGTGGCCGCCCCTTGGTCACTACTTGTAGCCTTCCAGTATTCTCAGTGACAAGACGCCCTGTACGTTTTTGTCTCTGAGTCTTCGTTCATGTTGGACACAAGCCGGAGGGATAATGCACAATCCAGCTGCGCCGCCGCCGCCGCCGCTTCCAAAATCCTAGGTTCCCATTTATAAATACCCAGAATATTTCTGCCAAACATTTGTGGGAAGAAAACTGAAGAAATCCAAAGTGAGAGGGCGCAGGATGGTCGGGCGCAGGCGCCGCCGCCCCGGTCATGGGGATCACACTATGGTCTTCACATGACAGATGACACAGGCGGTCACAAGGAAACAATCTGTGTCCTAAAAACTGAAGCCAATCCCCAAACTCAGGGAAAACATCTTTTATCATGAATCATAGGAAAGGATTAAAGCATCCAAACATCCCCAGTGACTGTAAACCCCCCCCCGAGACACCAAGCTGTCACATTCCGGGAAAGCTGGGTGGCAACAACTAAATGAAACAAAAGGTTTCCAGACCGTGTCATCAACTTTCATGGGCTCCAGCAAGGTTAAAATGTAGCAGAGCTGATGGGGGTATGACAGGAGGATTTCAATAAAACTTTTCCCTGGTCAGTGTTAACCTTGAAACATCAGGTTGTCAAATTCCAGGAAAGTTGGGTGACAACAACTACATGGTAGGAAATGTTCCAAATAGTTATCATTCAGGTTTCCTAGATTCCAGGAACGTTTTTTGAAGTAGTCAAGATTCAGAAACAGTGACGTAGCAGAGCTGAGTGTACAGTGTAGCAGCAGGTAGTTCAGGAGGGCTCTAAATCAAACCATTCCAGGTGCATTTAATCCCTTGAGACATCAAGTTGTCAAATTCCAAGATAGATGAGAAGCAACAAGTAAGCTGCAGAAAATTTTCCAGATAGTTCTCATCCAGGTTTCCTAGACAAAGATTTTAGAAGCTAAAGCACAGTAACAGTGATGTAGCAGAGCTGAGTGTGCGTTACAGTACAGGAGGATTTTTCAATAAAACTATTCCGGTCAATGTTATCCCTTGACACATCAAGTTGTCAAATTCCACTAAAGCTGGATGACAATAACTAAACCGTAGAAAATGCTCCAGGCCGTTGTCATCCAGCTTTCCTAGGCTCCAGCAAGGGTTTGAGAGATGTAGCAGAGTTGAGTGTGTGATATTGAACAGGAGGATTGTCAATGAAACTATTCGTGGTCAGTGTTATCCCTTGAAGCATCAAGTTGTCAAATTCCAGAAAGACTAGGTGGCAACAATTGAATTGTAGGAAATGTTCCAAATAGTTGTCATCCAGGTTTCTGAGACTCCAGCAAGGGTTTGAGAGAAGCCAAGGTTCAGTAATAGAGATGTAGCAGAGCTGAGTGTGCAAGTAGTCCAGGAGGATTGTCAATCAAACTATTCCTAGTTAACGTTATCCCTTGAAACACCAAGGGCGACATGTATGATCGGGCTTTCCGCCTGTTTTCAGGCGTAACCTGCGCCTCACCGGCCCGAATCCGCTGTCGGACGCAGGGATGTGGTGTTAGGCGCAGCGCTCGCCACTTTCAGCTGCGCCTCACATGAAGGGGCGGGCAGTGGGCGCGGTGTGGGCGCGGTGTAGGCGTTCCGGGGCGGGACGCGCCGCGCTCGAAAACCCCGAGGCATGTACGATCGCGAGTCGGGAAAAAGGGGCGCAATTTCAGCGCTCGGCAGCCCCGACAGGCAGAACAGGGTTTATTTTGGTATAAGGCCGTGTTCCCCACGGGTTATTCCCGACGGATTTGTGCGCCGTATTGAGCTCACAAATCCGCCGTGAATAAGGGGCGGGTGGGGCCGGGGCCGGGGCCGGCGGGGGCGCCGCTCCCGGCCCCCTAGACAATGCATTGTTTACGGCGCGTCCGCGCCCTAAATAATGTTCATGTCACTTTCTCCCCAAGCGGCGGATTTCCAAACGGGGAGGAGCGACGGAATCCACTGTTTTCTATGAGAACATGGATTACCGTAATGACTCCGACGATTGGCCGTACTGCACCCGCAATCCGGCGCGGATTACGGCCCAATCCGTCCCCAAGTAAGCCGTGTGAACGAGGCCTAACTGGCCCGGCGGGGAAGGGCGAAAGGGGAAATAGAAATGGAAAAAACAACAGCCGGGAGGGAAAAACCAAGAAAAAAAGACCCCCTCAAAAAAAAAAAAACAGAAAAATCTCGGCGAAAAGGATGCGGAAAATTGTGAGTAAGTTTTCCCAAAAAATCGCCCCTTTAAAATAAAGGCCCCCGGAAAACATTAAATCAGAAAAAGAGGGCTTTTTAAACCTCAAAAAATAAAAAAAATAAAAATAAAATGAAAATCTTTTTTTTTCCAAAAAAAAATTTTAGAAACCCGGCCAATTTCCCGGGACCCTAAGGAAATTATTGAAAGCCGGGAAATACAGTAATTCAAATTTAAGCTTTCTCATTGGTCGGCAAGAAACCGGCCAACCCCAAGTAATAGGAGGACCTAGAATAAAACCCAAAATTAAAACCTATGGAGAGAACATATGGGGACCCAAAAATCCAAATTTCAAAGGGGGGACAGTTCAAAATACAGTAAAAAGCAGAAAAGAGTGATTGGTTGAGCTAGCGGGGCTTGGCTATCTCGCCAATCAGAGCGCGAGCTACTTTCTCATAGAGTTCTATGGGGAAAAGAAAAATGCAGAGCGAGCTCTGTTTTGTGATTGGCTAATTAAAAGAGGCGCGTTTTATTTGGACCAATGGGAGAGCGAGCGACCCCTATGGGTTTTCTAATGCAATCTTTAATAAAAACAGTACATGGCCGAAACCCAAATGATAAACTGGTTGCCCCGATGTGTATATAAAATGATATTAATATGGGGGTAACGAAAAAAAAAATTTTAAAATTCAATAAAATCATGTTTATTTCTTTATTTTCGTTCCCAATAATATTGCGGCTAACGAAAATAAAGAAATAAACATATTTATTGAATTAGATATTTTTTTTTGTTACAACCCCATTTTATTGATCAATTTTTTATACAACATCGGGACAACTTCAGGGAGTCTTATCTTTTGATTTGGGCCCATGTACAGTTTTTTATTATAGATTGCTTTAGAAAACCCAAAAGGCGTCCTCGCTCTCCCATTGGTCCAAATAACCGCGCCTCTTTTAAGTTAGCCAATCACAAACAGAGCTCGCTCTGATTTCTTTTCCCATAGAACTCTATGAGAAAGTAGCTCGCGCTCTGTTTGGCCCGAGATAGCCAAGCCCCGCAAGCTCAACCAATCAGCTCTTTTCTGCTTTTTACTGTATTTTGAACTGTCCCGCCTTTGAATATGATTGGTCAATATTTCTCCATAGGTTAGAAGGGTCCCTGTCGCTCCTATTCTGATTGGTAAATTCTCCTCCAAAGGTATAATGGGCATTGTCGCTCCTATTCGATTGGCTGGTTTATGCCGACCAATGAGAATAGCTTAAACCCAATTTGAATTACTGTATTTCCCGGCAATTCTCTTATCCCAATTCCCTATGTACCCCGGGTCTGGGCGACAAACGCGTTTGGGGATTTAACTGTTTATTTTTGGGAAAGGGTTTCTGCTCTTTATCTGATATGTTTTTACATTTAAATTTAAAATGATTTTTTTATTAATACTTCAGCCGCACGGCGCTGAGGCCGGATTTCAGTGCGCCCATCTCTCCATAGACTATAATGGGGGAAAATAGCTCGCGCTCTGATTGGCGGATAGCCAGCCCCCGCCAGTTCAACCAATCAGCTCTTTTCTGCGTTTTTACTGTATTTTGAACTATCCCGCCGTGGATTCTGATTGGTCAATAGTTCTCCTTAGGTTTTAATGGTTCACTGTTGCTCCTATTCTGATTGGCTGGTTTCTGCCGACCAATGAGAATAGGGTTTTTAGAATCTGAATTACTGTATTTCCCAGCAATTTCCAATATCTAATTTGTGATAATTGGGGCCCCTTCTAGATTTTTGGAAAGTGAATTTTTTTTTCTATTTTCTTTTTGAGGTTTTTAGCTCTTTTTTTTGAGAATGTTTTCCGCCTTTATAAAGGCGATTTTTTTTTTAAATTTATACTCCGGGACCGGACATCTTTAATGATTTCTCGCTGTTTTCCAGCCTGTCTCGAATCAGAATACATGTGAGGCGCAGTCCCGCACAGCGCCTAAGTCCTGCACTGAGCCCCACACACTGGCGAGGCGCAGGGAACTTTTCCCCGCATGTATGAGCGCACCCCCTCGGACGGCGCATATTAGGCGCAGTCCCGCATTGCGCCCATGTCCCCGCACTGCGCCCCACACACTGGCGAGGCGCGGCGGACTTTACACCGCATGTATGATCGCGCCCCGGCCCCAACATAAATCAGGCGCAGATTCCGCCGGAAAACTGGCGGAAAGGTGCGCCCCGACGTGGCGAGAATCATACATGTCGCCCCAAGTTGTCATATTCCAGGAAAGCTGAGTGGCAACAGCTAAACTGCACAAAATGCTACAGACCATTCTCATTCAGTTTTCATAGGCTCCAGCAAGGAGATATAGCAGAGCTGAGTGCGCGGTATAGTACAGGAGGATTGTCAATCAAGCTATTCCTGGTCAATGTAATCCCTTGAAGCATCAAGTTGTCAAATTCCAGGAAAGTTGGGTGACAACTACTGCATTGTAGGAAATGTTCCAAATAGTTATCATTCAGGTTTCCTACATTCCAGTAAAGTTTTTTGAAGTAGTCAAGATTCAGTAACGGTGATGTAGCAGAGCGGAGTGTGCAGTGTAGCAGCAGGTAGTCCAGGAGGGCTCTAAATCAAACCATTCCAGGTTCATTTAATCCCTTGAAACATTAAGTTGTCAAATTCCTAGATAGATGAGAAGCAACAAGAAAGCTGCAGAAAATGTTCCAGAAAGTTCTCATCCAGGTTTCCTAGACTACAGCAAAGTTTTGTTTTAGAAAATCCAAAGCACAGTAAGGGTGATGTAGCAGAGCTGAGCGTGCGATATCGAACAAGAGGATTATCAATGAAATTATTTGTGGTCAATGTTATCTCTTGAAACATCAAGTTGTCAAATTCCAGGAAAACCGAGTGGCAACAACTGAATTGTAGGAAATGTACCAAATACTTATCATCCAGGTTTCCTAGACTCCAGAAAGGTTTATAGAGAAGCCCAGGTACAGTAACCGTTATGTAGCAGAGCTGAGTGTGCAGTATAGCACAGGAGGATTGTCAATCAAACTATTCCTGGCCAATGTTATCCCTTGAAGCACCAAGTTGTCAAATTCCAGGAGCGCTGGGTGGCAACAATGGAATTGTAGGAAACATTCCAAATAGTTGTCACCCAGCTTTCCGAGACTCCAGGAAGGTTTTCAGACAACTCAAGATTAACTAGCAGCGACATAGCAGTGATGAGTGTGCAGTGTAGTAGCAGATGGTGAATTATCAACCAAATGGTAAATATGATTGTCGTCCCGCTGATGTAGCAGAGCCGAGTATGAGGTCCAGTAGCAGGTTGTTCATAAAGACTTTCAGAAGAGTCAAGGTTTGACAATGGTTATGTAGCAAAGCTGAATGTGTAATAGAGTAGCAGGTAGTTCATGTAGTAGCAGGTAGTGATTGTGAATCACACCATTCCTGGTGCTTGCTATCCCTTGAGACATCAAGTTGTCAAATTCCAGGAAAGCTGGGTGGCAACAACTGAGTTGTGGGAAACGGATCAAATAGTTGTCATCCAGCTTTCCGAGAAGGTTTTTGGAGAATCCAAAGTACAGTAACAGTGGTGTAGCAGAACTGAGTGTGCAGTATAGTAAGAAACAATTCTGGAGGATTGTCAAACAAATGGTGAATGTTGATGTAGCAGAGACGAGTATGGAGCACTGTAACAGATTGTTCAGAAAGGCTTTCAGACGAGCCAAGGTTCAATAATGGCGATGCAGCAGAGCTGAATGTGTACTATTATAGCAGGCAGCTCAGGAGTATTGTCAAACAAATAATAAATGTAATTGTCATCCAGCTGATGTAGCAGAGCCGAGTATGGAGCACAGAAGCAGGTTGTTCACAAAAGCTTTCCAAGGATGCAAGGTTCACTAATATTGTTAAAGCAGAGCTGAGTGTACAGTAAAGAAGCAGATAGTTCAGGAAGATTGTCAAACAAATGGATAGATGCAATTATCATTCAGGTGATGTACCGTGTTTCCCCGAAAGTAAGACAGCGTCTTACATTCTTTTTTCCCCCAAAAGTCCCACTATGTCTTACTTTCGGGTATGTCTTATATTGGCAGTTATATGGCCCATACCAGTAAGGGAGGCTGTAGCAGGTATAGGGCCGGCTGTAGGCAGTATAGGGCAGGTATAGCAGCTGTAGGCAGTATAGGGCAGGTATAGGCAGCTGTAGGCAAGGTATAGGGCCAGCTGTAGGCAGTATAGGGCCAGCTGTAGGCAGGTAAGTCAGCTGTGGCAGGTATAGGGCGCTGTAGACAGGTATAGGGCCGGCTGTAGCAGGTATAGGGCCGGCTGTAGGCAGGTATATCAGCTGCAGGCAGGTATAGGCAGCTTAGGCAGGTATAGGGCTGGCTTGTAGGCAGGTATAGGGCCAGCTGTAGGCAGGTATAGGCAGCTGCAGGCAGGTATAGGCCTATAGGCATGTATAGTGCGTAGGCAGGTATAGGGCCAGTCTGTAGGCAGTATAGGCAGCTGTAGGCAGGTATAAGGGCTGGCTGTAGGACAGGTATAGGCCGCTTGTAGGCAGGTATAGGCCGCTGAGGCAGCTGTAGGCAGGTATCGGTCCGGCTGTAGGCAGGTATAGGGCTGGCTGTAGGCAGCTGTAGGCAGGTATAGGGCCGACTGTAGACAGGTATAGGCAGCTGTAGGCAGGTATAGGGCTGGCTGTAGACAGGTATAGGGCCGGCTGTAGGCAGGTATAGGGCCGGCTGTAGGCAGCTGTAGGCAGGTATAGGGCCGGATGTAGGCAGGTATAGGGATGGCTCTAGGCAGCTCTAGGCAGCTATAGGGACGACTGTAGACAGGTATAGGGCCGGCTGTAGGCAGGTATAGGGAGCTGTAGTCTGTTATAGTGCCTGCTGTAGGCAGGTATAGGGCCGGCTGTAGGCAGGTATAGGCAGCTGTAGGCAGGTATTGGGCCGACTGTAGACAGGTATAGGGCCGGCTGTAGGCAGGTATAGGCAGCTGTAGGCAGGTATAGGGCCAGCTGTAGGCAGGTATAGGGCCGGCTGTAGGCAGGTATATGCCGGCTGTAGGCAGGTATAGGGCCGGCTGTAGGCAGGTATAGGGCCGGCTGTAGGCAGGTATAGGCAGCTGTAGCAGGTATAGGGCCGGGCTGTAGGCAGGTATAGGCCGGCTGTAGCACTGTAGAGTATAGGGCCGGCTGTAGGCAGGTATAGGGCGGCTGTAGGCAGCTGTAGGCAGGTATAGAGGTCCGATGTAGACAGGTTAGGGCCGGCTGTAGGCAGGTATAGGCAGCTGTAGCAGGTATAGGCAGCTGTAGGCAGGTATAGCTGCGTACGGTATAGGCGGCTGTAGGCGGTATAGGCAGCTTAGGCAGGTATAGGCCAGCTGTAGGCAGGTATAGGGCCGCTGTAGGCAGTAAAGGCAGCTGTAGGCAGGTATAGGGCTGGCTGTAGACAGGTATAGGCCGGCTGTAGGCAGGTATAGGCACCTGTAGCAGGTATAGGGCAGCTGTAGGCAGGTATAGGGCCGGCTGTAGCAGGTATAGGGCGCTTAGGCAGGTATATGGCCGCTGTAGGCAGGTATAGGGCGCTGTAGGCAGTATAGGGCGCTGTAGGCAGGTAATAGGCAGCTGTAGGCAGGTATAGGGCCGGCTGTAGCAGGTATCAGCTGTGGCAGGTATAGGCAGCTGTAGGCAGGTATGGGGGGGGCCGCTGTAGGCAGGTATAGGGCCGCTGTAGGCAGGTATAGGCAGCTGTAGGCATGTATAGGCACTGTAGGCAGGTATAGGGCTGGCTGTATGCAGGTATAGGGCCGGCTGTAGGCAGGTATAGGCGCTGTAGGCAGGTATATGGGCCAGCTGTAGGCAGGTATAGGGCCGCTGTAGGCAGGTATAGGGCCGGCTGTAGGACAGGTATAGGGCCGCTGTAGGCAGGTATAAGCCGGCTGTAGGCAGGTAAGGGCCGGCTGTAAGGCAGGTATAGGGCATGCTGTAGGCAGTTATAGGCAGCTGTAGGCAGGTTTAGGCGCTGTAGGCAGGTTATGGCAGCTGTAGGCAGGTATAGGCAGGCTGTAGCAGTATAGGGCCGGTAACAGGTATAGGCCGCTGTAGCAGGTATGGGCCGGCTTAGCAGTATGGCCTGCTGCGCAGGTTAGGGCACGCGGCTGTAGACAGTATAGGGCCGGCGAGGCAGGTATACGCACGCTGTGTGCGGTATGGCCGACGTAGCAGTTAGGGCCGGCACTGTAGGCAGGTATAGTGGCCAGCCTGTAGGCAGGTATAGCAGCTGTAGCAGGTATAGCGCTGTAGGAGTATGGGCCAGCTTAGGCAGGTATAGGCCGGCGTGCCGGATAGGGCCAGCCCCCCCTGTAGGCATGGTATAGCAGCTTGAGGAGTATAGCAGCTGTAGCAGTATAGGGCCGCTGAGCAGTATAGGCCAGGTAGGCAGGATTCGTAAGGCCAGCTGTAGGCAGTATAGGCAGCCGTAGGCAGTATAGGCAGCTGTTAGGCAGTAAGGCCGCTGTAGCAGTATAGGGCCATTAGGCAGGTATAGGGCCATGCTTGAGGCAGATAGCAGCTGTAGGCAAGTAAAGGGCTGTCTGTAGACTTTAGGTATAGGCCACAGCTTTTGAGGCAGGTATAGGGCCGCCTGTAGCAGGTATAGGCCGGCTGTAGGCAGATAGGCCGGCTGTAGGCAGGTATAGGCAGCTGTAGGCAGGTATAGGCGCTGTAGGCAGGTATAGGCCGGCTAGACGGTATAGGCCAGCTGTGGGCAGGTATAGGGCCGGCTGTGGGCAGGAATAGGCCGCTGTAGGCAGGTATAGGCAGCTGTAGGCAGGTATAGGGCCTGTATGCAGTTAGGGCAGGTATAAGGCAGGTATAGCACGTAGGCAGTATAGGCAGGTATAGGCAGCTGTAGGCAGGTATAGGCAGGCTGTAGTCAATAATATCAAAATAAAAAAACAAACAATCACTTACCTGGATCCCCGCTGCTCGTCTCCGCGCTCCCTCGCTCTATCTTCTTTCGGCACAGGCGGGTGACTTCAGGCCGCGCACGCAGCGTGATGACACACGCTGCCTGTGCCGGGAGCTCCGGACAGCCACCAGTCTGCAGTCGCCCGGAGACCACTGCGGAGCACGGAGCGCTCGCTCTGTGCCCCGCAGTGGTATCTCTTCACCTGTGTGCGCTCCGGAGGAGTCGCATATAGGTGAAGGAATCGCAGACAGTGCCCGGACACTGTGCGCCCACTCGGCCTTCAGTTATATGCGCTCCGGAGGAGCCACATATAGCTGAAGCGTCCCTGTCGGCGCCCGGGCCATCGCAGCGCCCGAGCGCGGACAACGTACAGTTACTACGTCTTACTTTCGGGGTACGTCTTACATTAATCGACCTCCCTAAACTCCCTGCTACGTCTTACTATCAGGGGTGTCTTACTATCGGGGAAACACGGTAGCAGAGCTGAGTATGGAGTACAGCTGCAGGTTGTTTAGGCCTTCAGGCAAGGTTCAATAGCTGTGATGTAGCAGATCCAATTGAGTAGTATAGTAGCAGTGACCACATACTGCCATATTATGCACATAAGGTGACTATATACTGCCATATTGTGCATATACAGTGACTACATACTGCTATTGTATGCCGGGGTCTGTAAATGTTGCAAGTTTCCTGCACATATTCATCATCAGGGCCGTCTTAACAATATTATGGGCCCCTGGGCAGAGATGTGCTCTGGGCACCCCAACCAACACAACACTCAAAGGAATAAACATATACATTATCGATACTTATAATCTAAATTTATAACCTACAACACCGCCATATAGAGACCACATAGAGGTCAGACACCAGCTCAGGTATAACCTACAACACCGCCATATAGAGACCACATAGAGATCAGACACCAGCTCAGGTATAACCTACAACACCGCCAGAAAGAGACCACAATAGAGGTCCGACACAGCTCAGGTATAGCCTACAACACCACCATATAGAGACCACATAGAGGTCAGACACCAGCTCAGGTATAACCTACAACACCACCATATAGAGACCACATAGAGGTCAGACACCAGCTCAGGTATAACCTACAACACCGCCATAGAGCTACCACATAGAGGTCAGAAACCAGAGCTCAGTTCTAAGCTACAACACCGCCTTATAGAGACCATATAGAGGTCAGACACCAGCTCAGGTATAACCTACAACACCGCCATATAGAGACCACATAGAGGTCAGACACCACTCAGGT